>JADGIL010008207.1:0-10183 GCA_020352625.1 Cactoblastis cactorum | reverse complement strand
AGGCCGGCAACGCTTATGTGAAGTTTTACTTTTGGCTAAATTTACTGATTCTTGGTCAATGGAACCCTTTTGAAACGACAAAATTTGCTACATACTATGTTTTAGTATGTTTTCGTATGTTTTAATTATGTTAATTTACTTAAATATAGTATTTTTCGCCTTCTATATTTATATTACTTACTTACTCGTATCTGCAATTTGCTTGCGCCGAATCTAGGCGCTTAGAACAAAAAAATTCTAAGTCAATTATAAACAACAAAATCTGAGTCAAATAATTCCTAATTTATTCATAAGTAGCTATACCCCGCGGCTTCTCTTTTGCAGGAATTTTGGGATAAAACATTGAAATTCGTTCAGTAATTATGGAGTAAAAAACATTCTCCCAAACTCGTGTATTCATCTCATGCTAGCTACATATGTATGTACTCGCGACTTCGTCAACGGAGAATAGTCCGACAGTTTAGCCGTGAAAGCGGAAGAGACATGATAGACATAAAAACTTTTAACCAATTTTGGTATATTAGGGTTCAATTTTTGTAAAAACAAGTAGCCTATTTTGAACGCGAGTTTTTAACTATATGCATACCAAATTTCATTTAAATCGGGAAAGGACTTAGAACCAGAGATTCTTCTCATAGACGATGGGCTAGCAACCTGTAAAATTCCCACAGGATTAGGAATTATGGCATTGTGTATAATGTCCATTGTGCCTTTTCACAAGGTAAATGTATTTGTAAATCCATACTAAGTATATTAAATATAAATGAGAAAGAGTGTTTTTTTCTTTGCCCGTCTTTCATGTCAAAACTGAGCAACGGATGTGTGATTTTTTATATGGAGATAAGTAGTTGAAGAGCTGGAGAGTTGCATGGGCTTCTTTTTTCTCTTTCCTACGACATTTTAATCTAAGATTTTAACCAACTGTTATACGATGAAATAAATAAATAAAAGAGAATTTGAAAATAATCTAAAGAGGCTCACAGGATACACGACCTTAACGTTAAATCATTGTAAAGTTGGTGCGACATGTTGTGCGAATGTGTTAAGTTGGATCGGATATACTGCCGGAGTGCCGGCGCCTCAGAGGGCGAGAAGTAATAATAAACTTGAAAATGTTTTTGAAAAATTCCTTTTTGAGACAAACTTTTATGATTTAAAATAGTCTAGTTGTTAATATTTATATGCCTGTATCTTTTTCACTTTTACAGCTATGCAATTTTCACTAGTTTCAATAAAAATCAATTAGAGAAATTCGCTTTTAATATCAGCAAAAATTCTAATCTGAGATAATAGGACTGTAAAACGACGCCGACGAACTGAATAAGTAGATTTATACTGCCTACCACGAGAATCCTGACAAATTCCCGCTTTTCCCGCGCAATTTCTATCTGACACTGCACGGGTTTCCTCGCTCAGTACAAAAGCAACTACACAGATGACATAATACTTTAGAAGTTGAACGATATGACATAGCAAATTTATCTTTATTGCAACTACTAAAGGTTCTTCAATTTGTAACGTAAGGTCAACTTGACGTACAGTATAATAATCCGAAGATATTCATTTGCTACGTTGGATTATTAGTTGAAAATATTTCTCATTGCAAATAAGAATTTGAGTGATTGACACCTTTATATATACATATTTAATAATTATAAATATAACATACTAGCTAATGCCCGCGACTTCGACGACCAACGAATACTATAATATCTTGTCAGCCCCTTGCTCGGTTACAATAAATTATATCCCTCAGGAACCGTAAATTTTTCCGGAATAAAAAGTAGCCTATCTTTTAAACTAGGTCATACTCCATCGCTGTATCTAATTTCATCCAGATCTGTTCGGTAGTTTTTGTGTGATGCGCGTATAAACAAATTGACAGACAAAAATTCTAAAAACAATCGTTTTGACCTCTATAGGTCCTATACAGAGCCCCTGTTTTTTCTTAAATATCTCCCATGTACAGACATAGCTCAGTTACAATTTATTATATGTATAGATAATATCCTATTTTGCTGAGTACGCAGGGTGCGCGAATGATGTAACACAGTTGTCTGAAGTAATTTCTTTTCACCCCGATATTGGGGTCGAGAAGGACAAACAGCACTGTGATTCTACCGGTTGAATAATGTACCGGCTCGGAATAACACAGGTTTAGGATACGAGCATGTTGCAGGAAAACCTTGTAACACTCAAAGCAAAATTAAAGGAAACAAAAACTACTAACACAACGGTTTGTGTGTGTATCTGTCTGTCATGATAGCTTTTGCTAATGCTTATACAGCAAAACTAATTTATCCCTTGCGGGGTAGACAGAACAATGAGACAATTATTAAAATAAATTATGACGTAATTTAATTTTATTTTTCGCTAAATTTAATAAAATCGGTTAAAAAGGATTTAATCAAAATATTTAAATTACCAAATCGATAATAGATTTGATGGAAATATTATTTTCATCATATCTGTTTGCAAGGTTAGGGAAGAAAAGGTTTAATGTTGCAAACACTTCTTGTTTTGTGTTCACAGTAATTTAAAATCACTTGCGAGTCTAATCTGACTCATTAGTTATTTACTCTTCTGCAAAAAAAGTAAATGAAATTTCGATAAAACGCATTCACCTAAAAAATATTATGTTACCGCACTACAACTACTTACCTAAGACAAATTTTTTCGCTCCTCTTCTGACTATGTTCACCGTCGGAAGATTCAATCAGTTTCAGCCACAACGTCTATGGACTCCGTGCATAAATAACGCCAAGTTTTTCCTTACAGAACCCTGGTATACGACGGGACGTTGAAGGATCGGCCTCCTATAGCCGACAAATGTAACTGTGATTACACTTCTTATTTTCTATCTAGTAAATGACACGGAAGGTATGTACCATTATAAGATATGTACCAATTTTTTTTTCTTTTCAATAGAATACACGGAATGATTCTTATTTTCAATTTAAAAACTAAATTCATTCATGTTACATTTAGTTCTACTTTTAAAAATAAACCTGTCTATTTATATTTTTTTTAATCCTGTCCATTTTATTTTTAAGTTTTTAAAATTATTATTTTAAAAACTTAAAAATAAAATTATTATTTTAAAAACTTAAAAATAAAATGGACAGGATTAAAAAAAATATAAATATACAGGTTTATTTTTAAAAGTAGAACTAAATATAACATGAATGAATTTAGTTTTTAAATTGAAAATAAGAATCATTCCGTGTATAAAGTTATAAATTGATAAATTTTTTAAACCATGATAAATGCCATTATTTTCATATTATTATAATTGTATATATTATTGCTAGCTTAGTTGTATAAAAAAGATGATTAAAAACTAATGGCCCGATTTAAAAAATATATAACCATCAAAAAGGAAAGCATCCAAAAGTGGCAGACTACTTATAATCCCCGACACGAAAAGAAGGATGTTACATGTTTGACGTCGACGTACATATGTGTATGTGTAATTTCGTTGCGGTTTTATTCATTCGAAAGTTAGTTCTTATTAAAAATATCAGTTCTTTTCCAAAATTATTCAACATTCAGTAGCTTTTTGTGTCGATTCAAATTTATATTCCCGCGGGAATCTGCACTCGCGGGGTTGTAACAGCGAGACGAACGCTAATTGTGTAATACTATTAATACTCCCTTCACACGTGAGGTAGCTAAATCTGTATCGAGTGATCAGCATTACCCGGCCAAATTGAATGTTAGGCCAGACAAATGATGGCAGCGAAACAATTCACTTAACGGGTGATGGATCGCCGTGCTCCGCGATTTGTTCGGGTTACTTTATACACTGAGACGATATCAAATGGTGGAAATGCGAAACCTGCGATATATCGAAGAGATTTTCTAGCTCGAAATAATTTTATATTAAACTAGCTACGCCCCGGGCTTTACTCTCGTAGGAATTTTGGGATAAAATATATGATGTGATAAAATATATAAGCAAACCCGTGCCCACTTCATGCGTGTATTATATTTTTATGATGCAATTATATAAACTAACTAGACCAACATTATGGTCGTCTATACCGAACTGTTTACTGTTTAGTCATCGTACGACCGGTAAAACATCACTTCTTGCCCAATTTCTGCTGACTTGATACACGATATGCTATTATTTTTCTCTGTACTTTTTGTTAAATAAGTAATAATAAAATACAGGCTATAGCACTCCTGAATAGTGTAGCTTTCTGTTTGTGAAAGAATTTTCATGATCGGTTTAATATTTCCGAAGATTACCCGTTACAAACAAAGTTACAATCTTTACCTCTTTATAATATTAGTATAGATAGATATTTGGTGTAGCAGGGGTCCATGTGCCGCGGTGACCACTTACCATCAACTGGGTTGCATGCTTAGTCTATAAAACAAAAAACTCAGGAGAAACGAACTTATTATACGTATATTTATTTTTCTAAAATTGGTTGGACACTCAGAATACTGCTTCCGCAATAAACACAAGCAAAGTTTATTGAATTAACAAATGGCGAACAATGTCATAAAACGTGTTCCAATAACCTAAAATATTGCAGGTAAAGCTTAGTACACACCTTTATTTTGTGAATTTACTAAGGCTTTCATAGGTATACGTAATATACGTAATTATATCATAAACACAAAAAAATTACAAATTAATTATAGGTGAATTAAGCTTCACTTAACAACACACAGGTAGAGAGTATCACGTCCTTAACCCTTACGGTGTACACAGAGCCAAAAGCTGTGAAAATTGAAATCCAAATTTTGCAGTATAGTAGACTTATTATTTTTTTTTCTACAAAAATACGATCAGTGTGTACAAAACTTTACATCGAAAATAGCTAGGGTTGTCACATCACATGTGTCGATGTCGATAACCCTCTTATCGGGGTTCGACAATAAAACGCACCCGCCCGTTGTCGGCTCGTAAGAACAGATTGTACGGAACCCGCGAATTATTGCGATTGTTATGGCCTGGTGTAACTCTTTCTGGACCTTATTCATGAACACTCCGTATTTCTACAGCAATCGTCAAACGATTAAAAGTTTGCTGTCAATGCAGAGGTATTTAAATAGTTATCCAAGACTAGGAACAAGGTAACTAGGAACTTAAGATTGATAAAAAAAAATTTAATGCTAATTTTAAATCATAAATAAATAAATAACGTTGACGGCCTCGTTAGGGCAGTGGTAAAGTCCTTGCCTCTGAACCAAGGGGTCCCGGGTTCAAATCCCTGATGTGATAGAATAAGTATCCCTGATGATGGTCATGATGGAAAATGATATATTTCTGATTGGCCTGGGTCTTGGATGTTTATCTACTACATGGTATATATTTATTATAGAATTGAGTGAGTTAGTATCACATAATACGTACAAGTCTTGAACTTAATGCTAACTTTGGGCTAACGCAATTTGTGTAATTTGTCTCAATATAAAAAAAATGAATAAATTAAAAAAATAAAGATACAAGGACAAATCCTAAAGATTGTGTTAGCCCCAAACTATATTCGAGACTTGTATTATGGGATTCTAACTTTTACTATTTTAGAAAATCAATTTTATCAACATATCATATAATATTTAACCATAACACGATTGGAATGAAAAATCTCGATAATAAATTATGCAAAATTGACTCGATTTCTTTAAAAAAAAACTGAAACGATGACTAGGTATTTCAGATTTCCATTTTGCACCAAATTATACAAATATACGAGTTTATTTTGTCAGGTAAAGTAACGTCTTCATTCCAAGTAGCTCCGATAGTGACGTTTTGGTTCAATAAAATACAGGCCAAGTGCGAGTCGGGCTCGCGCATGAAAGGTTTCGTACGATTACTTAATGTAAAACGAAAAAACCCCATATAAAATATTTATTTTATTCTGGGTTTTAGTAGTTGTTGTAAAAGTGGCAACGGAAATACATCATCTGTGAAAATTTCAATGGTCTAACTTTCACGGTTCATGAGGTACAGCNNGAAGGTTCCGATGTCATATTGGTTCGGAAATACCGCTGCAGGCAGTTCGTTCCACAGTGTGGTCCTACATGGTATAAAGTTGATCGAAGACTAAAAGTGAAAAAATAATCAATTTATAAACAATGTCATGCATTTATTTATTTAACGTACACTTGTATAAAGTTGCGTCATTTACAAATTAATATATTCAGAAGTAAGTACTTACAAAAAAAACACAAAAAAAAAATACACGTACCTTTGTATTTAAGTACATTAATAAAAAGCATTTAAAAGATCATTTTTATTTATCTAGAACAAGACATTTCTAGAAAATTCGGATATGTATTAAGTAACTCTTCATGTAAATAAAATTATCACAATAATCACTTGTATAAAATTATTCTAAGAGTGTCGGAAGGTACGATCATAACCGGGGTTTACTTAATCGCGGCAGGGGGATACCTTCGTTTCGCATGAAAATATAGAACTTCTTTCTGATTGTGAAAGAGTCTTCATGATCGGTTCAGTATTTCCGATGATTAGCCCTTACAAACAAACAAAGCCAAAAAAATTATCATCTGGAATTTTCGATCGCGTCAGATTATAGAATAGTTACATGCTAAAACGTGTATATTTTACAAATCTGACAATTTGAAAGTGAAGTAAACAAACGTAGGCCTACAAAATTGTAAAAAAAAAATTCATCTTGTGGAAATCGTCAGCTTAAATATATTTTTCGTAATCCTTGAATGAGTGAATTATTTACTTCTAAATAAAAAATAATGCATGACATAAATTTGTAAATAATTTTTGCTGAATGCATAAATTATTTAAAAAATTATAAATACTATAAAATTTTAAAAAGTTATGCCACGCAATTTTTTTTATTATGTTGTGAATAATTCAATTCAATTTTTTTTTAGCAAATAATTCAATAATGCATAAATTATTCACGTCAAAATTTTAAAAACAAGTATGCAACGCATTTTTTTTTAATAAGTTCATACCTATTTTATTCATTCATTCATTCAAGGATTTCGAAAAATATATAAGCTGACGATTTACACAAGCTGCAGTAACAAAAAATTCATCGATAAGTTAAATTCGTGCAGCTGATCACACAGACTTGTTCATGGCATGATATTGCTGGCAACGAATTTCCAAGGTTTTTGCTAATTTATTGATTTTAATATAAATTATGTGAATCGAAGTTTTAAATATTAATATAAAAAGTACACACAAAACATTATTTGAAATCATTATTTTTAAAAATACAATAATCATTTTAAAAATAAAACATACCCTCCTGTATTTGCGTGCTACTTCATGAGTTTTTGAAGCCTACAAGTGCAACAAGTTTTCTTTTTTAAATCTATTGCTGCTCCCCCCACCGATAAAACGGCATATACATAGGTATTATGTCTTTTTTATCATCTAAGCTTCGCAACCCAATATTTCTCTATGACTTATTACTATTATATTTAAGTAAATCCCAATAGCATCGCTATTATAACAATTCTTCAAAATTTACAAATATACAATACACAATGAAATATATAAAACGTTTTAAAACATTGATATGTCACACAAAAATGTTAAGTGCTAATATACCTATATTTGGCATAGACTATACAGAGTCTAGACTAGAAATATGTCAGGATACATTTTATGGACTTTTAATATTCTCATCCGTTGGAAATTCAATAACAATCTTGCTTACTTCAGGTTTGTGGCGCCTGGAAAAAATAAACGAAATATTAAATTTATAGGAAATTGAACATAAAAACGATAAAAAAGCTGTGGACGCAACCGGAAATGTCAAATTAGACATATTTATAAAACGTTAAAAAACAAAATGAATAACTATGAGATTTGTATGACAAACATAGTTATGACGACAATATACAGATACAGTATGACGTCTTAAATCCCTTTAGACGGAGTAGACAGAGCCAAGAATCGCGAGTCTCGGAGGCCACATTTTGCAAAATGGTGGGCCTATTATTTAGTGAAAATGGACATTTAGAAATAGTGACACGTTGCTAACCCATCGCCTTTGAGACAATATTTTTTAGTCAAATGACGTATTATAATATCTTTACATATTACATACAAAAAAACTGTAACTGGCAATGTCTGTACATGGAAAAAGACAATTATATAAAAAAAAGTATAAAAGGATTTACCTATATTCAACATTAGCCGCATCAAATATTTTCTTAGATATCTTGTATTTATCTTTGTCCTTATCTAACAAGTACACAACAGTCTTAATGCCAGATTGCACGATTATTTTAGCACACTCGTTGCACGGGAAGAGGTTAGTGTATAGAGTGCTGTTCTTCAAATCAGCAGCAAATTTGTTGACAATTGCATTCATTTCTGCGTGGCACACTGAAAATTTATCAATTTATTTATTGATTGCAACACAGCAGAGACAATTAAATTATTTAAATGTTTCACTATCAGCTTACCATACATAGATTTTACTTCTAAACTATCTTCCTTGTTTTTACCCCACGGAAAATTATCATCATCGCAACCTATGGGCATCCCGTTATACCTAAAAAAAGTACTATTATTAAAATTCAGTTCATTTAATATGGGAATTTCAAAGGCAAGAGTGAATAGGCACTACTTGAGTTTGAGTGTTTTACCTTGAGACTTCATTGTTGCTTCTCATCTAGTGAGATTGAAGTCAAACACAGATTAAGCCAAATTTAAAAAATAAGAAAAAAAACTTATAACTGGCATTAAATTATAATTTTTAAAAATTATATTAAAAGCAAGCAGCACTCATAAACCTTTTTTTTTCCTTTTTTGACAGTATCTTAGTCCTTACATGTAAATTGTCGTTTTGATGTGGAAGATGGACAAACAAACACACTTTTCCATTTCATCGCTTAAATTCTAACTCAGCGGAAGTAAAAAAATATTATCATGAGATTTGAATGTCATTCGATAAAGAATTGAAAGAAGAACCTCTTAGACCACTCAGAATCAAAGATTTCAATTAATGTCCAATCCATCTATTTTTATATATTGTCATAAAAATATTTATAAGTTATACTCGCAATATACAAAATGACAGTTGTTTTGCTGTTCTGAAAATTTTCAATTTTTTACTTGTGTTGTTACAACTTAGTTACGATTTATAATATTAGTATGGATAAAATATAGAACCCAGAACCCCTCAAGAAGAAAAATGTTTCATACCCTACTCCAATTATCTTCTTATCTTCATTGACAATGCATGCACCGACTTGAGTGGTGGGATCTTTACTACGCTTCGAAGCGAGCACAGCTAGTCCCATGAAGTAGTCACCCCATGAAATATAGTCTTCTCGTTTCTTGTCCATTGATCTGTTTATTTCGAGTCTTTTTAAAAACAAAATTGATTCCAAAGACTGTGTTTATGATTGTGTTATTAAAATATTAATAATATAATAACTTTGCACACAGACACATCCTCTTCATATTAAGTGTCTCACATGCACTCAATGACATTTATTATGATGAGACTAGTATTTTTATTTCTAAAAATGTTTATAAGATTCATTACACATTGGGTTTTTGTACACTTAATATGCATTGTTCTGTTTTTTCTTTATATACATACATTAAAATAAATCATTTAATCTAACTTTAATTTATCTAATATTCACAGATTCTTTTATTCGATTTTGAACATTACTTAATGAAATAATTTCTATAGCACGTCGAGGCTGTAACAACCTCCATACTGTTACTTTTTTATATATATTTTATGTAGTTATTAGGAATCACACGCCAAAATCGACGGACATTAGGACTTTATTGCAAAATTATTTATTTAGTTTACTCACCCATTTAAAGAAAGATTATTCATTTCCTGAACATGGTCCATTTTAAAAAAATACGTAGTAATTATTTTAAAATATTTTCATAATAATCACTTATTAAAATTGAAGTGAGTTAAAAAATGTTCTGGTTTACATTTTATGAAAGAAACTGACGAAATCGTTAAAAAAATAATGAGTGAGTACTTAAAATAAATATTAACAAAATATTTACGTAAAATTCTAATAAACTATGAATAAACCTCTACTAGGAGTGGGCGTTATATATCATAAATCGTTTTCATAACGATACAGCCGAATCAAAATGATAACGTTATGGGTATATTTGACAACCATCTATTTCTCATAACGCAATATCGCCATCATAACGTAATATTGCCACCGTCAAATC
>JADGIL010008206.1:4749-18374 GCA_020352625.1 Cactoblastis cactorum | reverse complement strand
ATATTGAAATTGGTGTAATTACATCCACTTTACGAGCAAATATGTTATAAATATTCTTAAGCCTTAGATTCACAAAAACATAATAATTCGTTTTTAAACACAATTTTGCGATGGATGCGAGCACTCCATTTTCACAACCAATACATTATTGTTGTCGCCTTTGTAGAAAATCTGTCACATCTTTTGGTTTTGTTTACATAATATTATATGATATTATAACACTTTGACTCAACAAACTACTAACAAGAAAAAAATACATATCTATATAATTTTGTAGCTAGTTAATTTTATCAGTAAAACATTTTCACAAGTTCCTCAGCAAGTTTTAATGCTTAATATACTAGTATTTTTTAATAAGCAACAATCGGAATGTAACAATGTAAACAACATTTACATTGTTACATTCTGGATTATTAACAGGTATATTTATTTTTTTATTTGATTCGTCGCTTTCTAATAAAATATCTTAGCCGTTGTAAAAAAACACATTTGATGGATAGACGGGCAGGCTGGCGGGGCGCGGGAAAATAAATAAATCGTAAGTGTTGTGAAGAAAGGGGCCTTCTTGTGTGATGTATCGACCACCTGATATATCCGGCTCGTCCTAAATGTTCATACATAACCCTGTCCAAAACTAATACTAGGTACTCATAGTTTCATGTTTTTATTTATAAAGAAATATATACATATTTTTTCTTTGAAGTACAATTTTCGTGAAAAAAAAACGTGTTAAAGTGAACCAATTTCGTTTTAACACGTTTTTTTTACAAAATTTTATAAAAATGTACTTTTTTGCAAATCTAAGAGTTGTTTTTAGTTTAAAAGTTCCTTAAATGGCTAAGTTTATACATATTAATGTAGGTTACGATAGTTCATAGCTAACTTGCTCATTTTTATTTATGAGTATGATTGAAATGGTAATTTATTCACTAGATAACATAGAAAATTCTGTAACAAATTACATCTGGATTCAATTAAAACTTTTCAAATGTATCGCGTAAACTCGCAGTTTTTCGTATTCCCAAATAAACCCGTTCTTAATTCTAACGTGGCTTGAAGTTAAACAAATGTGGACATTGCCGGATAGTGTGTGCTCAACGGCCCGCGCTCCCTGGGCCCTGTATGTAAGGCACAGTTTACTAGAATGCAGTGTACTAATTAATACTATTTGTCGGCTATTAGTCTTAGCACCCAGGAATCTATTCTTCGTATAAGGTCAAGATCAAAAATTGAAAGATTTTTATATTAAGTAATATACATTGAAAACAAGTAAGTAGATTCATAACTATGTTCATAACGGTTTATTAAAAAATAAAGTCCAAAGTTATTAAAATGAAAATCATAATATATATTTTATAAAAAAATATCTAAGCTTATATTAGATTGTTTACCAGATTGTTTACTTATAAATATAGGTACATAATATTACTACGCTAACCATCTCTCTACTTCGTATTTAAGTTCTAAAAATACAAGTACCACTGAACTGCTAAAGGTTGAGATCATTGTATAGATTTCCGAAATAGACACCGATTTTTACTTTAAAGGAAACACAGATATAAGCCCACTGCTAGTAGCTAGACTGTGATCCGAACACAAGCTGCGACAAAAAATAAATTGCCGCAGTCCGGCGGTGATTTACGCGGTGACTGTCGCGCGTCGCCGCCCGCGCCGTACACTGCGCACGATTTACTACTTAACTGACGAATTTCAACTTGTTTTTTTCTATATTCTCATTATAGTTTAATAATTATTTATTTATTTAAAACATTGACAGTACCTTTACAGGTTACACCTTCATATATATTTTAATGTTAATTATATCAAAATCAAAATATTTATTCAGAAATAAGACTTTCACAGGCACCAATTAAATCTCAATCAAGCTACTCACACTTTTTTTACCATCCGAGCGTTTTTCCAGTTGAATCCTCACCAATAACGCGTTATTTTTGGCGGCAGAATTAAAACAGATTTAGTTATAGGTTGCTGGTTTTCACACTGAGCGACTACCACCATACCTCTGCAAACCAAAAAATAAACCTAAACCATTCTTAATATATGTTTATATAAAAGGTAGATGATGTCGATTAGCTTAAAACGTTTATTCCGATGCACGGAATCGCCTATAATCAGGTGAATCAAGCCTGCAATATCCTGACTGTACTTGCTGACAGGATCATAATAAATAATTTTGGCTAAGAGGTGGCATCCAGCTCTTGCTTTGTAACAACCGCCGATTGCGAACAATTCTACAATATTAGGGGTGTGACAAGAGTGTTGCACGCGAGGCTGAATTAAAATAAGTGCAGTAATAACAGATATATTTTAAAAAATTAACCTCTTTAAATTTTTAGTATAAATTTTCAATATACTTACAAATTTACAGAGATTAAAATTGTACAAACATATCTGTAGTGCACTGTACCCCCGCACCCGCGCGCTCGCCGCGCCGATCCATTGTATCGACACCTCGCGGAATCCACACGTTTATTTATTTGGCTACATACAAAGAAACGGTTTTTTATTACACCTTACACTATTTATACTATTGATGAACGCCTATAAATATCCCTGACCCATTTTCTCTCTTGCACCCGACATTTTTACACTGTAATATATCAAGCGAAAGTTTCTTTCGTTCCATTTTACGGTAAAAATTTGATTCCTTTTATGGCGAATTTTATTTTAGTTCAGTGAATTTTATGCTTTTATAAGATGAACGTCGTGCATCAACTGCACGTTTTTAATTTACTCCTTGAACGTTTGACTTTTGACTTGCCTTGATGACAAGCACGGGCCAATGTTTTATTTTTAATAAAATAATAATAATAAGTGCATTAGCAGTTTAAAGCTAATGCATGTATGTATATCACGGCGCTTGGGTATTAGTTTCTAAATAATTTTACAGATATTGGTTTGTTGCGTAAATGTCTATTGTGACAACCTCCGTGGTGTAACGGTAACCGTATCAGACCGTTACTCAATCAGGTCATGAAGGAAAATGAAATTTTGCTGATTGGCCTGGATCTTGGATGTTTATCTACATATGTATTTATTATAAAATATAGTATCGTTGATTTAATATTCCATAACATAAATCTCGTACTTACTTTGGGGCTAACTCAATCTGTATGCATTGTCCCTATATTTTTTGTAGTTATTTATAAATTCAGTGAACAAAGATTATTTAATACTTCACGCGTATAAAGTCTTGTCACAAAAAGCTGATAGAAAACAATTCCATAGTTGTAGAAGCTTGTTTGAGAATAAAAAACTTACGGAGAACCCAAAAACAATAAAAACAACTTATATAAAGAAATAACTCAAACCTCCTTGGCGTCGTGTAGACTTTGGTTATATAAATTAATAACTGAACTATGGCTTTTATTCATCTACATCGACCCAATTAATCCGGTAGGCCACGGGCGATGCAACGCGATACAATCAAGAAGTACAGCCTGCTAAAACGGCAATAAACTTCCCTCCTTGGTCTGCCTCCATGGTCCAGTGGTCTAGGCGTGTGCCTTGAGTTGTGGGTTCGAATCCCACTGGAGGCAACTTTATTTAAAAAGTTATTACTCATTGAAATGAAACAAATTTAACGGATTTTATCGCGGTTTAATTAGTACACACAAAGGAATTTTATACTGTTTTAAGTTCTCTATGTAACTATTTATTGAGCTCCGACGTTTCGGATATTTTTCAGCATCCATCTTCACGGAAGACTGAGGTGGAGTGGTCTCTAATATTCACAAGTGTGGGTTATTACAAGTTATTACTCATCTGTTTAAGATATTTCAGGCTTGAATCACCTGATCATCCGAAAAGATAGACGATTCCGTGCTTTGGAAGGCACGTTAAGCAGTGGGTCCCGAACGCCGTCTAGCGTTTGTATAAATCTATCCTAGGATTGGTTCTGGTTTACTCTTGGGGTTGCAGAGGTCAGACGGTAGTCGCTTGTGTAAAAACCAGTAACCTCACCAAATCTCCTTGTTTAGAAAGTGGATCTCGGGCTCTGAAGCGTCACTGCTGAAGATGCAAACGGAATAACATGAGGATAAGAAATAGCGGTAATAAACCATTGAACCGTATAAAAATACATTGCTTATCGTTTACTTATTTCATATAAAATCTCTACTGAATACCGGCATCAATCGATATATTAATATATAGTAAATAAAATAATCATTCCTACCGCAACATGATGTAAGAAAAGAGTGTATCTCAATGTAAAGAACACATTATTAATACCTTAGAAATATACGCGGAAAACCAAGTAATTTTTTTTATAGTCTTTTTTTTTCAAAGTTTCATAAAAAGAGAATTAATAAAATTTCTTTTTTTTATGTAAGAGGAAGGCAAACGAGCAGGCTGGCAACGTGATGTTGAGTAATCACCGCCGCCCATAAACAATTGCAACACCCGCGGGGTCACAGAAGCGTTGCCGGCCTTTAAAAAGCCCACGAAGTTGGGCCTCCGGCTTTCCCAGTCACCAGACGGAGAATGGCTGCTGATAGCCGCCATTCAAGAGTCAGTCTTCTGTTGGAGTGTGGAGTTTCGTAATGAAATACCACTACTTCATTTTTACTTTTTACATGGGCATCTTGCTATATAGCTTATATTTATACATGATGAACTCGGATAAACTTATGAAAATCACTCAATATAAAATATAGGAAATAAAGTTTTTGTTTTTTGCTTTTTATAAGAATTTAATAAGAAATACCGGATACATATTTTCGCGAAAAAATAATACCATGGCTTAACGACCAATCCATTATTTTTTATAAATAACTAGCTTATATTCACGATTTCGTCGGCTTATAAGTATCTCGGGTTCTAAGCTTTATGTAAACATGGAAACGAGGCTATATTTAAAACTAAATCTCCTGCAAAACAGCTACAAAAATCTAATCAAATAATCCAGTAGATTTAGCGTAATCCTCAATTACAACAAACAAAATAAAAAACAATTCTAAAAAACATAACCTAGCTTCTAACGGCTTCATAAAAACAACTCTTTTTTACTCTCTAAAAGATATACTTTTATAAATAGTCATAGACCATTTTTATTTTTATTATATCCATAGATACCAGACTGTGAAGGTGAACTTTGGAAGTATATATTCCCAAGGATCACCTTCACAGTCTGGGTGTTGTGTGATCAACCAATTGACGCGCAACGTACAGCCTTCGACTCTCGTCGATATGAATGGAGGCCGCGATCATTGACGCGACTAATGAAGCCTCATTTGCACTTGATCAATAGCTGAACTATTAACATCCAAAGCTTGAACACGGTATGATATTGTATGTCTGAGAGTCGCTTTTGAAGTGGTAATAAAATTATTATTAAGTAAATTACTGACGTCAATCGAATTACGATTAGCCAAATTGGCAATTCAAAAGTTTTTTTTTATGCCAGAGGGAGGCTAACGAGCAGGCGGATCACGAGATATTAAGTGATCACCGCCGCACATAAACAACTGCAACACCCGCGGGGTTACCTATAAAAAACCTCCGCCCACCCCAAATGGGGAAGTTGGGCCTCCGGCTGTCACACTCACTGGACGGAACATGGCGGCTGATAGCCGCCATTCAGGCGTCGGTCTTCTGTGGGAGTGTGGTACTTCCCCGGACGAGCCGGCCCATTCATGCTGCAGGCTAACAAAGCAAACAGCAAGCTCCACACCACTACGAGTAGTGGCTCCATATCACAAAAAAAGTGCTAGATCCTAGTCTATTTGAATAAAAATATTTTTACTTAGACTTTATAGTCGCTAGTCCGACTTGGTCGATTTGATCATATAAATAGTCTAGATTAAGCCTTCTACTTTGTTGAACATAACAGACAGACGAGAGTTCCTAAGTTCCTAGTAAATCCATGTTTCAAGCCTTACAGGAACTTCTCGGTAATGGTAACTGAGTGAAGTTCGCAATGATTGGCGCGTGTTGACTGCGACTAATGAAGCCTGCTCTAGCTAATGAATAAGCTCTTTTCAACAGAGGCTCACACTCTATAAATATTATAACATGCAAATTACATACTCGTATGTCACAATACACACGATGTAGAGTTAAATATACTTCTCTTAATGTAACTACAAATTTGTTTACTGTATTGTAGCAGTAAAATGAAATGTTATTTTTTTATTGAGATCCAATAGTTATGTGTATAGTATATTTCTCTCAGATTAATGATCTTTCTACATTTGTACCAATATACTGATGTTTAAGAGAAATAGTAATTGAGCAACTAAATATAACTGAGATGACCTACGAATTTTGTTATGTAAACAACAAAAAAGTACTTGCAAAAATGGTATTTGCACAAGCTAATAGTATTTTTGTTGGTTAGGTTAAGTAAGAATTTGTATATTAGTATGTTGTCAATTAAATTCAAGCCTTTGTAAAATCTCTCATCACAGTCATGGTTTTTAAATCTAAAGAATACCAGAGACTTCTGAGTGGAAGAAGAAAGTAAGTGTCGTAGATTGGCGAGCGTTGCTTTAAAGAAGGCCCCCACCTTTGGGCCCGCATTTGGGGATAGCGGGGGCGTTTTAAAGGCCAGCAACGCTTCTGTGACCTCGCGGGTGTTGCAGTTGTCTATGGGCGGCGGTGATCACTTAATATCACGTGACCCGCCTGCACGTTTGCCTCCCTCGTACATAAAAAAAAGGTTAGGTTAAATTTGTGGAATATTATCGTGACCTGTTCTATATAAACATTATTTTAAGTTATATATCTCAAAGTTCGCACTTGTTATTTCTGTTGACTGATGTGTGCAAAACACTAAAACCACATCCAAATCTGATAGATGTTTATTTATAGTGAAATGTATGTACGTATAATAGAATTTACACAGAAAATTGATGAATTACTTACTTATAAACGTACAGCTAAATTCTGTTGGTATTCTTTTTATTTTAGAACACATCTCTCGGTTCGGCTCCGTTTTGCTGAAGTTTAGGTGTAATTTACGCCCGCGGTTTCGTCCGTATTTACGACTCTCATTTGTAACGCGACAATAACAGGAAACGACATTTGGAGCGAAAGGTATCTGTCATCCGTATCTACTAGTGGGAAGTACAGGCAGGAGTAACCTTCGTGGGTTGGTTTTTGGATATAGATACAGTATCGAGTCTTAAAAGTTTCATGCATAAAACACAGTATAAGTTAATATAAGACTATACGTACGTATTACCGATAACATTATGAGTGTTAAAAAATCTCTAAGTTTTGCTAGATTATAAACAATTTTTTGATATTTACGCAATATATATTTACCATTAAGCTAACCGCGTATGAAGTTTACGCATTTTAAAGTTTCTACATTTTACACTACACTTCAGGATAGATGAAAAAGTTTAATTCGATTGCTACAGACATATGTACATACAAAACTACGTCATTGTTTACAATTCTAAACTTGCACCTTTGAATTCACTCGCCCAATCGACTGCCTCAAATAAATAGCTTACATTAATATGTAAAACTTAACCCTATAACTGCCAATGAGAAACTGGAGTTTCTCATTGGCAGTTATAGAGTCCCGAACACATCTCAAATATTTGTCACTATTACCTCCTAAAGACCGGACGTAAAGGCTGATATTTGCATACCCGCGACCTAGTGAAACTTTGACGGGTAGAGAAATTAAATCACTAAGATATTACTTTGAAACAAGCCGTGCCCCGGCATAATAGCCCCGCTCTGAAGGCTTAAATTTGATGTGTTATTTGGACCTGCCCGCCTGCCATTCTACAAAAATGCCTTTAATACCTTTATTTTATTTCCCATGGCCGAATAAAGGTTGGTAAGTTACGACAGGGACACCAGTTGTGTCCTTTGTTTTAATTTTAACTCGAAATTGCTACGGATATTAGTCCTATGTCAAGGTGATGGGGTGATAAATAAAATTATATGGGAAAAATTTCAAAATTGAGTTAGCCCCAACCTAATTTCGAGACTTGTAATGAGATGCTAACTCAAGAACACTATATTTTATAATAAATACATATATGAAGATAAACATCCAACACTCAGGCCAATCAGGAAAACACCATTTTCCATCATGACCGGGATTCAAACCCGTGACCTCTTTTCGTTGAGAAGAGGCAAGTACTTTACCACTACACCAAACACCGGAACGGAATAAAAACTCACAAATTTATATTATACATTGATAAACTTGGAAAAACAGAATAAAATGACCTTGTGATGAGTACACTTTACACGTAGTTAAGGTTTTTATTTCCTTAATATAGATATTTCTTTTTTATTTATGCTAAAACAACACATATACAATATACAAAGTTAGAAACAACAAAAAAAAATAATAAGAAGAAAACAAAACTACAACAATAAATAGTCACGATGATAAAAATCATATGATTTTTATTATCGGCCTTCCTTAAATATTTATTTTAGTTTATTTATTTTTATATCGGCAACAGAAATACATTATCTGTGAAAATGTCAAACGTCTAGCTATCAATAACTGTAACATACAGCCTAGTAACAGATGGACAGACGGACAGTGAAGTCTTGACAGAGTCCTGTTGTTGCCCTTTGGATATAATACTCTAAAAAGTGAGTACGCCAATCAACATCGTGTAACAAATTATAACAATCCTTTGGCACGAATCCGGAGTTAACATTCGGATGACCAGGAGGTCAGACCCGGGGCCAAGAATTATGGACCATTTAGGTCGGGGGGCGGTTTTATTTAGCGCATCAGCTCGCCCTTTCCCCGTCAGCTAGGGAACAAATCAATGAAGACAAAACATACCTACTCTTTATGTCAGAGGGAGGCAAACGAGCAGGCGGGTCATGCAATGTTAAGTGATCACCGCCGCCCATAAACAACTGCAACACCCACGGGGTTACAGAAGCGTTACCGGCCTATAAAAAACCACCGCTCTCCCCATTTGGGGAGGGCGGGGAAGCTGGGCCTCCGGCTCTCCCACTCATCGGACGGAGCATAGCCGCCATTCAGGCGTCGGTCTTTGGCATTTTGATGAAATTTGGCACGCTTTTTGATGACCCGTCGCAGACTAAAGTTTCACAAGTTCCGTCTGGACGAATGTGAACGAACTGCCTGCAGCAGTATTTCCGGACCAATATGACATCGGAACCTTCAAGAAAAGAGTAATTATACAAATCCCTTAAAGGCCGGCAACGCTCCTGTGACCCCCCGGGTGTTGCGGGTGTCTATGGGCGGCGGTGATTAATTGACATCGCGTGACCCGCCTGCTCGTTTGCCTCTCTCTGCCATAAAAAAAAATTGGCTTTGGATTTTGATGAAATTTGGCACAAATATAGATTAGAACTCAGGACAACCGGAGCACCTAGTATATATGTACACTAATAATTACAAAGTTTTTAACGTTGATTCAACTAATTGGCCGTATGTGGATTGAAATGGACCTTAATTTTTGTAGCCTCGGTGGTTTTCAACTAAGGTTAGGATAATTATCCCTTATGAGGAGGCAGATTGCCTTTCGCTCTGTAATTGGATGAGCCATTCCGTTTTACGAGACGCGACGTGAGGTGCCTAATGCGCACGATTGTTTTTATTATGCTTTTTTTATACAAAGACGACGATATATTAACCGGGGATCGTAATGAACAACTTGGTTTCAGTCTGATTTATAAATATTTTTGTCAATTAATGATGCTTACGAATATGATAAGTTGACTTTTTCTAGTTGTTTTTTCTCCTTACTCTCAGTATTTATAATAAAGGTATTGTACTGTCGTAATTAATTGAGTTAAAAGATATCTGCATATGCCTTCTCTTTTCTCAATACGATTAAAAAATGCAACATGTGAGAGGTGTAGATAACTATTTGAGATTTAATCTGTACCCTGTGTAATTGGTTTTTAATATAATTACATTATTAAAAAATAATAATTGAAAATGAACACAAAAACTGCAATTTGTATCCGGACTTCAATTACTAATTATTTAATTATTAATATAATAGGTTTTAGAAAATGGATATACCTTTTTACTTATTGATAGGTAATAAAATAAGATAAAGAAAATATGCTATAAATCTGAGAAACCACGCAGATATCAGAGAACAAAGCTGCAACGCCTCGCTCCGCTAAACTTCTTAAGAAGTACACCAGGTGTTGCAGACACAGACGAACACACAGATAGACATAACAATTTACTTTAATTGTTGAAATAAAATACAACATTTTGTATTTTGGTATTTATTGATGGCCGAAGCCAAAAAGGAAGAGAGAATGGCATACACAAATGGCGATTGCCATTACCAAATATTACATATTTGAGTGTTGCAATTTAAATACATGTTTAATTATTTATTTCTTAAACATTAATACATTAACTTAGATTTCTATGAATCATTCCGATGTTAAAAATACATAACAGCCAAATCACGAAAAGCTTAATTAAATAAAATGAAACACAATTTACATTGTGAGAAATTCTTGGTATAAGTACATACAAATATTGGCATCTTCAGTTGAAAAAGAATAAATATTCCAAATTTAATTAACTTTCATTTGTTTCCTCGTACATAATAAATTTATGAGAATTTTAATGTTATAATATATTGGCTATTTGTAAACATGAATATATAGTACTAGCAAAAATGATTCTATCAGTGACGTAACAATTTTATCAATTCCACCAATATTATAAATGCGAAAGATCGTGAGGATATATGTATGTGTGTTTGTTACTCTTTCACGAAAAAAAATTCTATTGATTCGAACTTTAAAGTAATAGGCTATACAATACCTCAGAATAACATACAGGCTACAAAATAAAATTCGTAGCGGGCAAGAGCTAGGAGCATCTTATAATCTATTATCCCTCTATCTTAGAGGGAGGCAAACGAGCAGGTGGATCTCGTGATGTAAAGTGATCATCGCCGCCTATAGACAACTGTAACACCCGCAAGGTCACAGATACCTTTCCCAAATGGGGAGAGCGGGGANNGACGGCTGATACCCGCTATGCAGGCGGCGGTCTACGGTGGGAGTGTGGTACTGCCCCGGCCGAGCCGGCGCATTCATGCTGCAGGCTCAAAAAAAGCATGCAGCAGGCTCATACCACTACGAAAAATTAATGATAAATAAGACTTCGAAGTCTACCCTACGTTTGTCTATGGTTTTAACTAAGCCATCGCTTAGCCGTGCAACTATTTAGCAACTCTTTCAGCCGCGCGGTGAATACTGATTTTGTCATTATGTCAACTTTTTGCCACGGGCCCGCTGTGTGAGCGACCACCTTTTGTTTTGTTTTCTTTCGTTTTCAGAACACGTGCAATTTTAAGCACTGAAAAACTTACAACGAGTTTTAAACTTTTCTTGTGAACGTTTTAATATAGTTTGGTAAAAATCGAGCTCAAAAGTTTTTAAACGGACCAAATAAATCTGAATCTTAATTTAATTATAAATGAATTTGTGTCGGAGATTTGTCGCTGCTTTTTACAAATTTTTAATATAGACAGTGAGCAACATTAAATTATATTCATAGCTATCATCTTTGCTCATAACACAGAGTCTCTTCACTCTTCGTGCTGATAGTCCGGATTATTATTAATTTTATGTCAGAGGGAGGCAAACGAGCAGGCGGGTCACGTGTTGTTAAGTGATCACCGCCGCCCATAGACAACTACAACACCCGCGGGGTCACAGAAGCGATGTCGGTGCGTTGTTATGATACAAGTTCACTTTTTTAAAATTTTTAATAGCGCGAAAGATTCATTAAAATAAGTACATTAACAAAGTAAAAAATAATTCGATTTTATTATAAAATATATTCAAAATTATTTAAATTGAAACTCTGTATTATGACAAAACTTTTAAATTTTATTATCATATGAATAAAAACCAAAAACTTACTTAGTTTTTTTTTTTACACGTATATAATATAACCTGCTTATAAGTCGGCGCGCTGAATCGGAAAACAGCCGTCCGCGGAACTCCGGCTAACTACTCTGGGGGCAGTAGTAAGTTGTGTGCATATAGACACCAAGAAACTTCCTTATTCCTTATTTTATCTTTCTTCCATTCTTCGCTATCTACTTCGCTCATAACCCACAAGCTTCAAGAAAAGAGCATATAAACCTCTTAAAGCCCAGCAACGCTTCTGTTACCCCCCGGGTGTTGCAGGTGTCTAAGGGCGGCGGTGATCACTAAACTCCCTCTTTCATAAAAAAAGCTATACACTCTCGCTCTACTAACCCGTTGGGTATCAAGCTCACTTTTTAACACTTTTAATGGCGCGAAAGGCCCACTATCGCCGCCGTTAATCCTCGCTGAATAGGATCGGGCCCGGGCTGCCGTGATATACAGCGAACGCAATTACCCACGCACCTGTAAATGTACACAGAATTTTTTCAAAGCTGCAACTTTATTTGAATAGCGCATGGAAATATCAGTAAGAGTCTTTACTCTACTAAAGTGATACTTAGTGAAATTTTATCGGTAATATTGCATTATATATTAACTGTTTTTCTTCTTTTGCTAGCACTTTCTAAAGATAGAGGCGCTGAACTAAATATACCTAAGCAATAGTGTCAGATGTATCTCAAGCCGCTCAGTTTAAATATCCTAACAAAGCTTTTCTGCACACAAAAAAGTTCCGAAACTCAAGTGACAGAACAAATTCCACGTGACCAAAGCCGCGGCAAAAAGCTAGTAGTAGTATAGTTGATAAGCATTAATGTGACAGAAATTAATTTATATTATCACATTTCAGAGTTCATATTTTTAAACAATATTTATTATTGACACAATCATTAATGAAAAAATTAAAATATAGAAATTGACGTTTCAAAAGTACTAGATTCTAGTCTATTTGAATAAAAACTTTTGACTTTGAGTTTGACTATTTCAATATTCAAACAAGTCCTTCGTCGCAATGTCTTCAGAACCATAGTATACGTATTTATTAGTCTTATAGCCTGAGGCTTTGTGGGGTGATAACCTCTGACGCTGATAGAGAGCCGTTCCCGAGGTGACGGAGTCAAGACATCCGATAGCAGGATCAAATGACGGTGTCAATGAAGGCCACCTACCTACATCTACCTTATATCAAGGCAGAGTTCAATGGCTAGAGGATACTGGATAATATAATAAATATTATTTCTCCTTTAGTTAGATATATTATCTGATTTTTATTCCCCAAAGCAAGGTGATGTTGGTGTAAAGTGTATTTTAGTATGTAGAAACCTTTCTTTTAATATAGTCTGAAGACAGTAAAAAAAATTATGCAGTGTTTTGATGATTGACATAACGGGAACAACTTCAGTTAAATTTCGGGAACCATTGAACCTCGACTTCGATTCGTGCGATTGATGACCTCGTAAGTGCAGTGGTAAAGTTTTAGCCAAATGGTCCCGGGTTCGATCCCCGGTCAAATCAGGAAAATAATATTTTTCTTAATGGCACTGGGAACTTGGATATTCAACTATATTTTGTTATTATAAAATATATTGTCTTTGAGTTAGTTTCTCTTAATACAAATCTTAAAGAATCTTAATTTGTGATTCGTCCTTATTATATTTAATTTAACAGCTTGATTTTAATTATTTATTTTTGGCTTTATTTATTTACTAGAGGCTGCCCGCGACTTC
>JADGIL010008202.1:10966-22868 GCA_020352625.1 Cactoblastis cactorum | reverse complement strand
TGAGAAGTAAAGACTGTAGTACTTCGCCTACGAGGCCGTCGTCATAATGTAACTATATCCTGACTAAAGTACCTGTGACAACTAGTCCATAGTCAGGATACTCCTGGAAAGCCTTCTGCAACAGCGGCATGACCCGCTGCATCGTCTTCTCTGCACCCATCGCCATGCCTCTGTGCGCTCGACTGCCGGGTGGCAACCCTGACAAATTACAGTATTGAAATGAAACAAATTTAACGGATTTAATTGCGGTTTAATCACTACACACAAAGGAATTTATACTGTTTTAAGATTTTAGATTGATATTATTAACGGTTTTCTTAATTCCGACGTTTCGGATACTTTTCAGCATCCATCTTCACGGAAGATGACTCGGAGCTCAATAAATAGTTATCTACACATAAAGAATACCGTTAATAATATCAATCTAAAATCTTAAAACAGTATAAATTCCTTTGTGTGTAGTAATTAAACCGCGATAAAATCCGTTAAATTTGTTTCATTTTAATGATTAATAAATCGTATGCCATTTTCTTAAACTTACGGAACGGTAAACATTTGATTGTATCAGGTGTCTTATAAGATGTTCAAAGATAGTTGAAGGGCTGGAGAGCGACATAGGCTAGTTTTTGACTCTTTCTAATTACTATTCACTTCCTACCCGAATTTCACGCGACCGAAGCTGCGGAAAAGTTAGTAATGTAATAAAATAAAGCTTGCACAGAAATATCAATTTTCTATATAGCTTTTAAATCTGATAAATAGTTGTGAACTTAGCTGCGCTTGTTTCAACAAACACAAATTAAATATATAACAAATACTATTAAAAACGTAGAAGATACTATTAAATAAATTATTATACAAGCTTAAAGCTTATGTCGCTAGATGGTGCTAGTTCATTTGTATGAAATACATCATTTCACACAAATGATGTATTTCTGTTGTTGCTATAAATACACATACTAAAAACAGAATTTAATAAATATTTGTATGGAAACACAATAAATGTGATTTTTTGACGTTTCATATATAAATAATGGTATGGAACCCAAGGTGGGCGAATCCGACTTGCATTTGGCCAATTATTTTACTTCTTATTAGAGGCCACATTTTAATGACTGGCGCGGTAGTGGCCATGGGTCAGTTAAAACTATGATATTAATGCTTAAATTGATCCTCTCACGAACCATTATCAGACTTTTAAAAAAACAGTACATTTCTATATCCTAATACTTTATGTACCGCTTACCGAGCTGCAAGTCTAAGATAATGCGACTGGCATTGTGAAATTTAATCCCAATAGTAATACCAGAAAGTATGGGGTAGCATAAAAATACAGCTAAAAGCTTTTTAGATAGAAGATCGTGAAAGCTCTTTGCTTTTAATTCTTTTGTACTTAAAGCTGATAGATAATAAGTTATGTTTCCAGGTTTTAATTCAATCCGATTAGAAACACATTAGATTTCTATTTTAACAGCAGCCTTGCTAAAAAAACTTGGCTAAAATTCAACACCACTTATACTTAACCCGAACGCATTATAACTTTGCATATATTTTTTCTTTTTTTAAGTAAGACTTGAGTGCGTTTGACCTCAATCTCACCTGATGGAAAGCGACGATGAAGTCTAAGGTGGAGCACGCAAATTCAAGTAATGCCTATTCACTCTTGCCTTAAAAATCCTCATGTTGTATGAACTCGGAAACAATGACGCAGGGAGGGCATTCCATTCCTTAGCGGTTCGCAAAATGAATGTACTGGTGAAACGAGAAGTACGATGGGACGGCCACGCCGCGTCGTCCCATGGCGTATTCCAAAAATTAAACACTCAAGACATTTTATGCTGGAAATAAAATTGTTTAGCAACTATTTTATCATGTTAAATAATTGTAATAAAGCCATATATGTGCTTAGTTAAATAAAAAAAAAACATCCATGCAAGAATATAAAACATTTAATTTTTCATATATTATGTTAGGAATTAAAGAGAATATCCTTATTTTTTTTATATTAATAATCAACAGTTTAAAAAACTTTAATATAAAATTTACCTCAAGCTCGAGTTCACCTGACTTGATCTAATCAAGTGATTTACTAAACGGACGATCAAACCCTTATATAAGCAGGCGATCATAGGATCATAATCGTTTGTTAACGTGAAGTGAAGACGAAAATATTTTAAATCAGCTGTTTAAATGTTAATCAGTCGTTTTGAAAGTTGGTGAACGCCGCTCTCAGAAAAAGGCCTTATGTTATAGCAAGTTTATTAAAAAACTATTTTACAAGTTTATTTGCAACATGCCTGCATGCATGCAGCATGCATATATATGTAAGTATGTATGTATATAAAACTTGAAAGAACGAAACTAGGTAACCGTATACAAAAAAAAAAATTAACCATAACTTAAATAAACATCTAATCTGAGTAAATTAAAAAAAAAACTAATGTTAACTTAAAACTCATTGAAATTTCATTTACGTTATATACAGTCCCAGCAAAAGTCCTAGCATCTTTTGGTAATGGACCCAGAAGGCTGGCGGCATTGCCAATTTGTTTTCTCTGTGAAGCAAAATTTAATTAATTTTGGTAATAACGAAATTTTGTTTCATTAAAATATAATATTCGTTGCTTATCGCATATTATATATTCATAGTGTTTCTTGCTTTTGACATCAACAAACTCCCAGTCAGGGATAACGACAGATTGATGAAAAGGGTGGAGTGTCTGTCAGTCCATCAGAAATAGGAGCTTTTCAATACCTACTTAGTGCCAAATTGGAAATGTCGAATCGGTGTTTTTGAGATATTATCGAAATAAAATAAAGGGTTTTTTTTAACATGCAACTTTATGAAAATTCATCATTAGACATCATGGGAAATCATTAGGTATATGTATCTAATAATAATATAATATGTATATAATAATAATAATGTACTCACATGTAAGATATTAAGATTTTTTAGTTTGATTTGTCATGATTCATATTATGTACAGTCAACCAAATAATTAAGTATACCAAAAAAACAAAAATACTCTTACATTTTTCCCCACAAATAAGTTACTAGTCACAAATTGTGACTGGTATGTAGAGCGTATTTGCAGGGTGAATACAAAACAGTAAAATACAATAGTTGTAATGTGTATTTGTCGGGAAAAAATAATGAGTATTTTTGTCATCCTGCATGCTTAATTATTTTGTTGACTGTACAATCTGTTACAGAGAATTAGTATGCAAACTAAGTAAAGGTAAAATTGTAAAGATGATATAATTTTCTCTGTTGCCCGTTATACACAGAATCCAGCGTATGAATTCGGGCGCACAGCAATTCATTAATTAAATTAACAAAATATACAAATATACTTAAAAATAAAAAAAATTAGAGATAAAAGAGGCAAATACTAATATTTAATACGGCGGCATAAAAAAAATGTAATTCTGGATACATTATAATATTTTAGAGCCAAACAATTACGAATAAAAAATGTATTATGTAGAATGACGAATTTACCAGACAAATCTTCATATTATTTCCTCAACATGAAAGGCAGATATCGTAGTCATAACAATAAAATATCTTGGATTTTTTTGCATCGGCATGCAATATCGAAAAGGAATATACGACTCAAGGGTTTTGGCGGGTATTGATAATGGCGGATTTAAGGGAGTGGGCGAGGGTCCTCTCTTGTGTTGGAAAAATATAATTGGCGTTTGTAAGGAAAATGTCTGAGAATTTTACAATAGTTCCCGAGGCGTGTCTTGTGAAACATGGGTTGAAAAATGTTTTTATTTTATCGGATAATTAAATGTAAATAGAAAAATACATTTTCCCCCGACCCTTCGCTTGGATTAATAATTAAACTTTAAGCTGTGTATATAAAGGTGACTTACTTAATCTGAAACCATGCTCAAACAGTTACCCTTAATTTGTGATAAAAATCATTTAAGTAGCGAACGGTATCTGACTGATTCACTCATCACAAAATCTTAGAAACTACTAGTGCCAGGAGCCTAAAATTTTGATAAGGGTTCCTTTTAGGACTTTGGTGCTCACTAAAACGGGATTTTGTAAAATACCCACGCGATTGGGAATGTAAGATACGAGCCTCGGGTAAAAACTAGCCATCAATAAAATTAAAACTCTCTTTTACAATATGTTGACAACAAAAAGAATGGAGTTGATAATACTTTAATCATAATAATTTTCTTGACTTTTATTTTTGAAGTCAAAGCCCATTTATCTAAATTATCCTTAAATAAAATTGTAGACGAATGTTTGCAATTCCGTTCAAAACTTTATCTTTCTGGTTTCATCGTAAAATCAAAGAATAAAAACAATGTAAATCAACGTCAACGCAGCCAGATTTCAAAGTTTCCAAATAAATCTGAGCAATTTTTGGCTCGCTCTGCGCATCGACCATATAAACGGTTATGACAGTGTTGCCATAATTTTTCTTTATGAACACGCATGCATTTTGTGACCTGAATAATTCATCATTTTTGAAAGTATAACTGAGATTATGTTCTGATAAATTTTATTTAAAATTATACTTTAATGTCATGGAATAGAAAAAAAAACTCTCCTTACTATATGACAAATGTAAAAATTTCTTTAAAAAAAAATTGCCTTCGTCGAAGTAAAATAATAAATTACGTAATTTTGATTGTAAGTTTAAGTTTAATATATATTTTCGTTCAAGTCAGATGTTTAATTTTGAAAAGGAAACCTCTTTATCTTCCTAATCTGTGCAGAAAGGTATCAAAAGGTCTGAGTATATGCCCAAAATATTCCTTTTCCCATTTAAAAATACTATTTGTCATTCTGACTTTATGGATTAAGGACCTCTCAGAGAGAAAATCTTGAACAGGACGAAGAATCCTTACATGAGTTATAATCGTATTAACGTCAATACAATCTTGCTGAAATGTTAATATGAATCATTAGCTTGATAAAGATTATGACGGATTTTCTTTGAAGATAAAAGCATCTTTTATTTTTGCTTTCAAAGCTAACATTATCTCGGGCTAATCAAGCTTCTAAGTATTTAGTTGAATTAATGTTTGGGGATAATCAGGAGCAAAACAATAGTAGAAAAATTATACAATCAACTAATTTACTTTATCTCATTGAGAAGAGTAATTGTAAGGAACTAACATGTTTGTACACTTATTTATTATTCACTTGTGTAATAAATTTAAATAATAAGTCTGATTGTTTTTCATTTAAAACAAGTTTTTGTAACTGCCATTTTGAATTTACTATTGTAAATTCAAAATGGCAGTTCACTTTTAAATGAATATAATATCGTCAAAACTAAATGTATATTTCTCAGCTTATTCATATGCTTGGAAGTGCGATCACAAGAATGTTCCAATATAAAATAAACTTTTTTTTTACCGTGGCTATTTTCACGTTAAAAATTTTCGAGTTCCAGGGAATTTTGTAGTATTCTCTTTAGCGGGCACTCTCACGTCCTAAAAGAATCTCTCATGGGAAGTTTGAGATCCAAAGTGCTTGTATTTTCAGTCATTTCGTGATGAGTGTGTCAGTCGGTCAGTCAGTAAGTGACCTTACATATACATATTTGATTCTAAAGACTTTGCCTCCTGTACAATCAGCTATAAATGTAAAACAAACGGCTTAATGTTAAATAAATTATATCTGCCAAAGCACTAGCAGTATTTCCCAAGAGCGCACACATGATCATTGCAATCAGCCTTTCGATTATACCTTTCCATACAGTATACTGTACACGAAAATGCATTGCAATGCATAGTTCATGGGCGCAAACCTATAGCAACTAGACCACGTCAGTATTTGTATGTCGTATACTTTAGGTGGAGTAAAATTACATACTATAGGTGGCCGTCCCCAAATGAAAATATCTTGTCATCTTGAACATTTAGAATATCTGATAAGAATAATAATGAAGAGTCGAGCTGACTGACCTCTACACGTAAAACTGCTGCTATACTCGTGAAATGTTTGGCAAAACATGATATCGACTTCAACATATCTGGAAAACACGTTATGAATGTCGATTAAAACATATTTTTGGTATGACTAGAAGTCGACTCGAGATGACATGTTGGGAATACCAAAAATGTGTTTCAATCAACATTCGCCATTTTCATTGTAGGTTGGTAGAAGAAATAATGACACGGTTTCTATACCAACAATTGGTTTACTTGATATATGTATGTCTTTCGTTTGCGGTTTATATTGGAGCAACTGCACGCTTGGGAGCGGCCGATAGTACTAGCTGCGAAACTAGTTAACGGCTTTACGAAAAAAGTAGCGAAAATAAAAATTTTGTGGGTACGAATTTTAAATTGACGTCGCTTTTGTTTCATACAATTTTTAGTCCCATTTAGATTTTAGACGTCATCGTTAAAAACGGAATTTCTAAAGAATGTCAAGGGCTTTATATATTGGATTTTCAAGGCAAGAGTGAACAGACATTACTTGGAATTGCGTGCTTAGACACCTTAGACCTCATCGTTGCTTACCATCAGGCAAGCTTGAAGTAAACGCAAAAAATAAGGGATTTTACTCAAGCATAGCTCCACTCCACTCCATTCTAAAAATAAGTCCGCTATTCAAGCAAAACGTGGCCTTCCTGTTAGTTTCCTGACTAAAAAGTGGAATTTATTATATCAGACCTATAGGTCCTGCGTGAAATAAGGTTCTATCTATTATCAGTATTCATTCATTTCACTTACTGCATGTTTCGTTTTACCTCTCTCGTAATTAAAACTTTAAATTTGAGGCAGAAATGTAGCGACTTGTTAATATTTGTATCTCCATTCTACCTTTGTTCTTTCTTCTGGAAAAATACTTAACACAAATCCGTGGTCTACGATAAGTAAGACTTTTGCCAGATCTTATCAGTAGGCAGTAACCTAAAAATAAGGTAAGTTTTTAGTGGATACTCTACTGAGTACAGTGCCTACTAAAATCTAGATGGTATTCCTGTAACTTCGTTACACCTGAAAGCCCACCATGTTGCTAAGTGTGGCCTGACTCTGTTTACCTCGTAAATTATCTGTATTTATAAAATATATCAACAAAAATTACTGGGAAAATAACTAATAATTGTGCTTATATATATCGCATTGAAGAATATTTAAGTTTAAAAAAAAGTCCTTCATGCTTCAGTTAACATGATGTTACAAGCAAAAAAAATAATAAATTTAGGAATTGCCAGTAAATTTAATATAAAACAGAATAAACGACAAATATTTTAACCAATTTTACGAGAATTGTTTTGGAATAAGTATCCAAACATTAAGTGATTACTTAACATCACGTGACCCGCCTGCTCGTTTGCCTCCCTCTGCCATAAAAAAAAAAAAAAACTAAAATATTTGTTATGAAAATTGAAAACAAAATGGCTTCTTTATTTCTCCATAATTATAACTTGAGATTGTAAAGGTAAGATAAGATTGTAAAGGTCAATCAAGGCTTGAAACAGGAATTCTCACGGGGATGGGCTATCAACCTGTCATTATATCTAAATCTCCAGTCGACCAATAAACATTTTGCTCAGTGTGGCCTTCGAGTCTCGCGATTCTTGGTTCTGTCTACCCCATAAAGAATAAAAACGTGATACTGTATCTGAGCATTTATATTATTGCTAAAGAGAAGAGGTCAAAGCAATTAATTCCTAGTTAACAAAAAGATTATGTAACTACCCGCAAACAGAAAGACAAGACCAACAACGATCAAACAGTAAAATGGTCGCCACACCGGAAGCCCGCCGGGGCACGCGGCGTGACTTACGACCTACTTCCGGCGGCGTATATGCTTTACTTATTACCAACATCCGAATCTAGAGTTTGATAAATCTATGATATTTTGGGGAATCGAAAAAATGAAGAATATATTCGTAGTTCGTTACAGAATTGATATGGTATGATATTGATATTATAATTTTACTATTTCAAGTTCTGTAAATTTTTAGGCCGGTTTGATATACCTCTAAAATAACTAGTGATCGTTTCTATCCTGTGGGTATTACAGATAAAAAGTAGCCTCGACAAATGGACCATTGTGTTTTTATAGGACCTGTAGATACTCAACACTCAATATTTTATTGCATTCCATAAAGTTGACATGATTTTGATATAAAAGCATTTAAAACATTTATGGACCCTTTTATAATTTGTAGATACAGAGATTAGTGTTTTCAATCAAACAAACTTTTACACATTATTTAAGTATATTCCATATTAGTAAGTCAATTACACCAAATATGTTTTTATTACAATATAATTTGCAATGTAATAAGACAAATTAATTAATTTTGTATAAGATACCTTCTGTAGAGTAGGTAAATATCTTAAAATATTTTCTAAAGGGAACCTGACCACTATACCACAGAGAACCTACTTGATTGACTTTTACAACTCGCACAGAAAGAGAAGCGGCGGCACTTAGGTATTTTTAGGACCCGTAAAAGCCAAAGCGATCTTTTTTAGAATTTTTGTCTGTCTATCCGTGTGTTTGAAAGCGCGTCACGCAAAAACTACTGAATGGATATGCGCGCACGATGTCGCGGGCATAAGCTAGTACAAAATAAGAAAAATATCTGATTCTATTACTAAGAAAAATATAAATCTTCACTCTATTCACTTAATCAAGAACTGGAAAATATTCCGTTCCTTGTTGTTTGAAACTGAAGATATATTTTTCACCCCACAATTTAACCTCCTATTATTTTTCAACAAAGTATCATTATTCATTCTTAATAATAGTACGGAATAGGAAGATTTTACTGGATGCCATAAATTGTCGACCAAAGGACCCTCTTAATAACTTTTTGATAATGATATAGAGGGCCGTTCCTCCCCTTTTTATATGTGGAAATTTAAATTTACTATACGCGGTAATACCCGTGTAATATGCGTTATTTAATGGTGTTATAAATAAATTGTAATGGCGATGAAAGATAAAATTCTGGAAATTTATTACTGGGTTTTAGATACAAAGTATGTGGTGAAAATGTTGGATGAAAATTGTTTATTATTGCGAGAAGAAAAATTATTTACTATCCTAGTTATTCCTGGATTCGTTCAAAATCTTGTGATTTTCTATAACCTTGTAGTGCTAATCAATTCTGAAAGAGTACCTATTTTTTTCCCGCTACATTTTTTTTTATTTCCTTATGGTGCTTTAAAACCAAATGTAATTAATTTTAATCGTTTATTCTTTAAAAAAAATGGCCATGTAGGATAAAATCTAATTTTTCTTATTGTTAAATTCATCATTCTTTCATACATGCTTCAAAATAGTAAATTTATTATTTTTGTTTTAGTACACTCAAATTAATACAAACTTGTTTTAAAAACCTTTTTTTATAGTAGGTTTATTACTCCTCTCTCCCCAATTCTACGCGATCGAAGCCGCGAGCATAAGTTAGTAGTTCATATTTTTGTTCCAGGTACGTAAATAAGATATGGATACAGTATTACGTTTTATCCTTTACGGGGTAGGCAGAGCCAAGAGTCGCGAGAATCGAAGACGACGCTCACCAAATTGTGACCTTATTGGTGGAATGGAGATTCCAATATACATATACAATATATACACAATTTACTGGTCTATCGCCTTGTTAGTAGTTGTTTAGGGTAAAATAGTCAACATCCACCCCCCCCCCCTCCACTGTAATAAATAGACAAAAAGTAGCCACTCTCCTGTCCTTCAACTAACTTCAAGAATCCGTTGCTCCGTTTTCACTGAAAGATGGACAAACAAACAGATACACTTTCACATTTATAATATTAGTGTGGATTCATATTGAATGCTTAAATTCATACAAAATTCCTAAAAAATATTTAAGCAAAAATAACCTTTATAATGTAACACATTAATTACGATAACTGTGTAAAGCATACTGCAATATTTCACCCGAAGAATATATGTAAATATACCACATTGAACTTAGAAACTTGGCTTGTACTAGTACATATTATGATCATAAATCAGATTTATGTAAACCCCTTTTTGGGGTAAAAGGGAGAACATGGACGTAACTCGACTGATGCCACGAAAAACAACGTTTTTTGTTTGTTTTACGGAAGAATATTTTCCCTAAACTTACTAACTTTATTATTTGTGTATGATGGATGTTAGGGTTTCTGTATTTTTTTTTATTAGTGATTTTCCTCGAGAAGTTCCAAGGTCAGTTGACGTATCGTCGTTTTAAAATAGATTTTGTTGTTGCCAGGGCCTTATTTCTATATGTTGCATAAGATTTCTGTTATGGCATTGCTAAGATTCAAACATGTTATTTTTAATTATTTCTTAAGTTTACGCGAATATTAGACATTTAAATGAAACAAATTTAACGGATTTTATCGCGGTTTAATACACTACACACAACGTCGGAGCTCAATAAATAGTTACAAATAAAAAGTATAAATTCCTTTGTGTGTAGTGATTAAACCGCGATAAAATCCGTTAAATTTGTTTCATTTTAATGTTATTTTTAAATACTACTCAAATCACTAGCCTATATTATCAAATTACTAGCATAATACTAGCTTTTGCTACGCTTGCGTTCCGTGTTCGCGATCCTGTGGAAATTTTGTAAAATCCCATCCTAGCAAGCACCTACGACCTTAAATGATCCTATGGACCCCTAGTACTTCATGTTTCTGAGATTTATGATGAGGAAGTCAGTTAGTGATCTGTGGCTTTTATAAATACATTAAGTCTAGTAGTAAGTAAGTATATATCTTTAAGTCATGGGATTCGATAAGGAAACTTCATACATATGTACATGTCTGGAACACTTTCTTTTTTTTTTATGTCAGAGGGAGGCAAAGGAGCAAGCGGGTCACGAGATGTTAAGTGATCACCGCCGCCCATAGACAACTGCAACACTCGCGGGGTTACAGAAGCGTTGCCGGCCTGTAAAAACCTCCGCCCTCACCATACGGGGAGGGCGGAGAAGTTGGGCCCCCGGCTCTTCCACTCACTGGACGGAGCATGACGGCTGATAACCGCCATTCAGGCGGTTATCAGTCTTTCTACACTATGAAACGAATTAGAAAAATAAAACTGGGCAAAAATAGAATCACAACTGCTCAGTCCATTCCCTAAACGACGTCGCCTCACAAACAAGCCATCCAATCGGCAATATAGCGAAAAACTTGATTCTTTCGTATTAGTTATCACCATAAATGGAACAAGCACTTCATTCATAGCCACTATATTCCTCGAGTGTTTATACAAAAATGAACTCTGTTTTTTACAGTACAAGGTTATGTTTACAGAATTGCAATTTTAGGAGATTTTATCGCACAATGAAAGTATCTGTTGCGAGTCGCGAAAGCGCGTTGTAAATTTTTCCGCCGCTCAAGTTTTTTCGTTTGTTTCAGTAAACACACGTTATGTGCTTACTATATTCCGTTGCTTTCTCCCATACATGTCTGAAATGTGTATTTGTACAACAAATTGAAGTAATCCTAGTATATTTTTCTTTCATCTCTTAATTAAAAATTTTGAAATTAAGTTTGTTTTATGTTCCTGCAAGCTGCTCGAGCATTTATTTGTTTCGACATTTTAAATATCTATTATGTCCTGTTTCACAGACACTGTTTCACTGAGGATAAAATTTAATAGCATCTAGTTTTTATCATTTATACAGATTCAACTTTTTAATGAAAGATTCGTTAAGAATAAGTATCAGTAATTGTTAGCTATATCCGTAAACAATAACAGGCTTATGAGAGATGGGTATTACATGAAACATCGTCAAATAATCTTAAATCTTATTTTCTAAATGTAAAAGTATTAATCCCTTAAGGAAAGAAAAACATTGATGGATTGTATATTATTTATTTTATTTGGAAAACAAACGGTTATTTATACATTTTATTAAAATAAACAAATGTGAAACAG
>JADGIL010008202.1:0-10942 GCA_020352625.1 Cactoblastis cactorum | reverse complement strand
TTGGCACTTTCAAACTAATTTTATTTAATAAATTTGAAGCATCAATAAAATTCTGAGCAATTTTTATCAAAAATATAACATCAGCATTCTGCCTTCTAATTTCCAACGGGAGAAAATGATATCTTAAGCACATTTTCTCACAGCTTGGGTCAAACCACTTATATTATGATCTTGATTAGGCTGTGACGCCTTATAAATCCGTATGGCCTTAGGCTAATGCCCCTAAACCTCTAAAGCTAACTCTGTTTGTAAATATTCTACAGGATGTACGATTACAGTCTGGTACATTCTGGCTTACAATGGTTCAGTGGTCACTGTGTGTTCGTTTGTGCGACACGAACTAAGGATGCAAGGATTTAGATCCTTTCCTAATGGAAATCCGCTTCCTGCATCGACAAAGGATTCCATTTCATATTGACGGAATTGATTGTATTTGATTATATGCTAAATGTATTTGTATGTTTTGTCTATTAAAATTAGATCATGATCAAATTCCACTTTCTGAATTAATTTAAAGACATATATGTTCGTTATACTTAATTGATCGATGCATGTTTTTTTTATACTAATTCAGATCTATAGCGATAAATAAACTAAATACTTAATATAAATTGTGAAATATTAAGTCTTGATGAGTAAATTTACCTAAAGTTACTTTAATGTGATAGTTTAAAAAATTATGTTAATTGATTAAGAATTATTATAATCTTGATTTATGCACTTATAATTAATTAACTGCGCCCTATAGCTTTGTTTCTATACTTACAAAAGTCTAGATATATGTAGCCTACCTTACAAACGATATCTACTTGTAGTGTCTTAAAGACAAAAGCCTAAACAAGTAAAAGATAAAAAAAAACAATTATTTTTGAATTTCGAAGTTTAAATGTTCAAAAACCAAAAATTTCTTGCTAAGTTATTTAGTAATCAAAATCTACAATCAATAGGTCAATTATTATTAAGAGGGGATAAGAGAATAGAAAGAGACCAAAAAATAGCCTATGTTACTGTTCATCCCTTCAACTATCTCTACAAAAAAATCACATCGCATTACTCCGTTTTGTCGTGAAAGATGGACAAACAAACACATTTTCCCATTTATATTATAATAGTATAAATTAAAATCTTGTAATTACCTCTAAAGACTGACTAAACTTTTAGTAACGCAACATCAAAGTAACCTTTTTTACTGACTAATAACAAAAGATCTTGACCCGCAATATTGCTTGCAACTTTGTATCAGATAATACTTTATAATTTTCCGTAAAATAGCTCGTGCATGAACACACACAAGGACTACATTGTAAAACTGTTTATGCGTCGTAAACAAAATTATACGTCTTTTGACATACAATGGGCAAATTGTAACGACCATGAAACTGTATTTCGAGAGTATTAAGATGCAAAATTGTTGCCACTAAAACATATTTTATACGTCTCAATTAGATGACTGACTTCCGCGTAAGTATGACTATATTAAATGCAAAATTTTTAGTGACATACATATGTACGTATGTAAGATCACGCAATCTTTGTTATGGGGATTTTCAAGCCAAGAGTGAACATGCATTACTTGGGTTAGCGTGGTCCACCTTAGACCTCTGCTTCCCATCAGACAAGATTGAGGTCAAACGCACTCAAATTACTATTAAAAATAAATCTTAAATTAATAATAATTTTGTTTATATTTGGCAACTTCCTCAGTGTAACGGTTAACATTTCTGCCCACTACTAAGGAGGTCTCAGGTTCGATTCTTAATCAGGTCAAGTTAAAAGTCATCTTTTACGGTCCGGGTTTTGGTAAAATAAAGTCTTGTTCAATTAATATCCCATAACACAAGTCTCAAACTTACTTAGAGAATAACTGAGTGTGTGTCATTAATTTTGAAACTACATAGTGCTTTTAAAGCAAGCTTTTTTACGCCAGTATTTAACATACATATAAATCTACAAATTACAAGAATATTGAAACGACCAACGCTGAGAAAAAACGACAAAGGAATTGAAGCAGTTCTATTTCTACTCAAAAAGTTGTGGGATTGTGAAAATTAATATTCAATATCTTATTTAATACTAGCTAATGCCCGCGTCTTCATCCGCGTAGATTTTACGAAAAATGATATCCCTCGGGAACCTTACATTTTTTCGGGATAAAAAGTAGCCTATCTTTTATTCTAGGTCATAGTCCATCTCTGTGCCAAATTTCATCCAAATCCATTCAATAGTTTCTGTGTGATGCGTGTACAAACATACAGACATACAAAAATTCTAAAAATAATAGTTTTGGCTTCTATAGGCCCTATAAAGAGCCCCTATATATTTTATTCTTAAATATCTCTCATATACAGACATAGCTCAGTAACAATTTTATTATATGTATAGATGAAAATAAAATATATTTTCTACATCATTTCCGTCTTTCTTTTCTTTTTTCCGTCAGGTACACCATCGAGTTTTCATTCAAAATTAAATCATAATGTAATCGTAGTATCACTACACCACTTACTTCTCGTTTCGCCAGTTCATTCATTTTGCGAACCGCTAAGGAATGGAATGCCCTCCCTGCGTCGTTGTTTCCGAGTTCATAAAATATGGGGATTTTTAAGGCAAGAGTGAATAGGCATTACTTGAGTTTGCGTGCTCCACCTTAGATTTCATCGTCTCAGGTGAGATTGAGGTCAAAGGCACTCAAGTCTTTCTTAAAAAAACAATGCCAGAAAGGCTCTGATTAATTAATTGGATGATAATTTTACTATCTCATACTACTTATTTTAACCTAATTAATGCAGGTAGCATTGGCCTATATACATATATTTTTATCTCAAGACCCAAAAAGGAAAATAACCCAGGGCCAAAGCTTAGTAATTAAGTATACTTATTATTTCATGGTCCGTAAAATAATTCCACCCACAATCCCCAGATTATATGCGAGATCAAAATTCATTTACGCAGCTTATTATTCATGAGTGTTAGTGATAACGGGCACGATTACCTGTTAGGCCTCTTACAAATTGTCCAAGGTTTAGGGTTCAAATCCGGGATCAGATGTGAAGCCTGCTGAAACGAGCCGACTTTTAGCTGTCTAAGATAAATTGAATATTCTCCTTACCTGCCTTTTTCGATAGGAAATAAGCTTGTTTAAGAAAATGATATCATTATTTTATCGAATTCTTATGGGCATTTTTTTTAACTTATAGTTTACTAGCTAATGCCCGCGACTTCGCCCGCGTAGATTTTTCGATTCGAAAAATTATATCTCTCGGGAAGCGTACATTTTTTCAGGATAAATAGTATCCTATCTTCTATTCTAGATTGTAATCCATTGCTGTGCCAAATTTCATCCAAATCCGTTCGAAAGGCTACGGTTTATCCAAGAAAAATGTACGGTTCCCGAGGGATATAAGTAATTTATTGTAGTAGTACTAAGTAATCTACGAGGACGAAGTCGCGGGCATTAGCTAGTTTAAAAATAAAAAATATTTTAAAAGTTTATATTTGTAGTTTCTAGTAAGAAAACTCCTAATATTCAATTTTTCCGACCCAGTTTCGTAAACACTAAATGATCTTGCGCGGCCATTCCTAGCTTTGATACGCCTTACGTAATAACTTTCTTGGAGTTAATTAAACTTGTCTCTTGGGCTTTAGTTCAGTGATTTACTAGGCTCTCATGGTCCAAACCGCTTTAGTTTTCGAATTAATTTCACGACTAAGACGGATTGTTATGGGACAACGCCGTATTTGTCAAAATTTGCTGGTCCATAATTGCAGTGATTGAAGATTGAAGATTATGTTTTGTAGTTCCATGCTAGTTTGGAAGCTAAAGACAAACGTTGAAGTCGCCAGTTGTAAAAGTCAATAAAAGGAAAGAGCCTTAATAGGAAATTCTAGTCATAGGCGATGGGCTAGCAACCTGTCACTATAATTAAATCTCAATTCCAACATTGAGCGTGACCTTCGAGTCTTATGACTCTTTCTCCCCGTAAAGGATAAAAAGTAAAACTGTATCTGCATTTTTTTAGAAGTAGGAAAGTAAATAAACTTGCGCTTAATTTAAAAGGAAATGATCATTACTGGTAATCGACTGCTGAAATAGAAACTGCAAACAAAATATAAATTCTACACTTGACCAGTTATTCAATTAAAAGAACAGTTCCTTAACGCCACTATTGTATTTAAAATTCTCATCAAATTCTCGCACAATACCAATTCCCCTCATCTGAAAGTGAAGGGTATAATGTTACTCACATGAAAAGTTTGCGAAGCCCCAACTAATACGACACAGGGCACTCCGGGCTATAACGAGTGGACATTAGGTCGTTGTTAAGTGCGTAATTAAAGCTTGCCGCACGTATGGGCAAGTCCATTGTCGGCCCCTGAGCTATACCTGGCAGTTGTGATATACGGGCTGTTATTACATCTAAGGGACAAACAAGGAAAAACTGACCGTGGGGTCAGTACCAGTATAAAAAGGGATAAGGATGGGATGACTATGGTTACATCTAAGGTTTAAATTAATTTCTTTATAATTCACAAAAGATAATCAAAAGACAATAATCTCCTAGGGGATTAAAACTTGCTGTGCTGTTCTGTTATGTATTTGGATAAATTCAAGGCATACCTTAAAAATTTAATAGCTTTTCTATGAAGATTGTATGATTTAATCGTGTGTAGGATAATCAAAGTTATTTATTTTTCCTATTATAACATTTGGTATAGCGGTAATTATGTAAAAATTAAATATTTGAAACCAAATATAACAGGAAGAATCACACAAATTAAGCGAAACAAACTTAATTCAAAACTTGTTTTATAGGATACTAACTAAACTATAATAAAGAACATCCAAGAGCCAGATCAATCAAAGAAGATCGTTTTTCATCATGAATTGATCGGGGATCGAAGCCGGAACCTCTTGGTTCAGCGGCAAGCTGCTTTAACATTGTGCCAACAAGGTTGTCAACAGACAAATATGATTAATCTTGTTGATATCTTATCTACATAATAAAGAGAAAAAAAATTAAGATAAAAAAATAAAGGTTAAATTAAAAATTTAATTTCAGAGTTCCCAAAAGTATATTTAAGACCAGCAGTTAACTCTATAATATTCTCCCGTGTATTTCCCCTACGTTGGAAGACATTGGCCAGCACCATTTTAGCCTAACCGCATTATTATACGGGGAATGTTATGTTCCGGTTAATGAAACCTTCACCGTGTTTCGTATAACGGATACCAGGAATTATCTTTACGGTTCCGGCATAAATGTAGTTGAGAAGTTACGTGATTTACTCTCAACTGCTGTAGTAGTTGTTTGAAGTTCTAATGTAACTCAGAATAGTTATACGTCATAGTTCAAATAGAGATATTAATTTCATGTCCCGAACCCCCAAATGGCTGCATGACACTGCCATTCAATTGTCTCCTATCTTAGATAACGCTTGAAGGATTAAGAACATAGAAGTCATCAGTAAGAAGTTAGCTGTCTCATCGTCCTTATGATAAGGAATTCATGTGTACAAATTTGTTTTAAAGTTATTTACAGACTGATTAAAATATTGCAAGCTTGGATCACCTGATTGTCCGAAAAGAAAGATGGTTCCGTGTTTCGGAATACACTGAGTCCCAAACGTCATCTAGCTTTTGTATAGACCTATCCTAAATTTGGTTCTGGTTTACCCTATAGGTTGTAGAGGTCAGACGGCAGTCGCTTGGTGACTTCACTCTATTAGATACTTAATTTTGGTAGCAAAGATCCTTGCTGTAACGCGTCGCCGTTGAAGATAAAAAAGATATTTCTTCAGTGAAAACTATTGCTAAGAAAAAATTGTCATTCTGCTAGTATTATAGAAATACCATGTTGACGCAAAGTTTGGCTCTCTATATAATGAGGCCCCAAGTTTTATCCTAAATCATGTCATTATTATTAATGATTCATTTAGACGCGTCGCGACGTTCCTAGTACTCGCCCTGAAGATGGCCTTCTGAATAGGCCGAAACGGTCGTCGGCGATACTAATTAAAAATTGACGTGAGTAATTCCGTAAAAAAGTTGTTTTAATTATGTCATCTCGCGTAACATTCAATGTATCTTGCGTTCATTATATTAAGATTTTTCAATCAAAAAAATATACTTTAGAGATGATTAATTTGTAATTTATCTACTGAAGAGAATATTTTAACATCTGATTATCTGTCTTCAATTACGTCAATCAATTGATATGAAAATCTTCTATTTATGTTATATCAGAATATTTTGTTGTTTTGTCTTGTTTTTATGTTATATCAGAATATTTATTGTCAAAGAAAGGTGGTAGAAGTTTTCAAAACGCGCATATATTTTGACATTTCTAGCAATCGAGCAAATCTTTCAACAACGTGCGATGACACAAATCTTTTATTCACCATCTAATTTAGTTGCGGCTTCCGTTGTCTGAGAGACTGGGATTATTTTCGGTTTGTTTTTCCACGTTTTAGTTGAGAGACGCCATCTCAACTCGAGTAGACGAATATACTAGAAGTATAGATTACATCACTGAAGTCCATGGTTCCGTACGCGTGGAGTTAAATTTTAAATAAATATTACTGTAGCTTCTTTCAGAAATGACGTTGAAATATGTCTGATTGTTGGTAAACTGATGTTTAATTGTCATTCTCTAAACGATAGGAAGAAAGACACCTAATTTCAAATTTTGCAACAATTTCTATTTTCTTTTGCTACTAACATAATTACAACAAATTATTATTATCTTCAAGTATACCCAGTTGCCTCCTCAACACGTCAGAGTTCGTAATCCGCTACATAAACTAAGAGATTTGATAAGCTTCCTAATTATATAGGCAGAGCGAGTAGCAACAACTGAGTATATACAATAGTAATCTATGAACTGAACTTCGCAGCAAGGGTTAACCAGAACCAACCTTAAGATAGGTTTATACAAATGCTAGATGGCGTTCGAATCTAGCTGTTTAGCCTTTCGTTTTTTTTTTAAATAATCAGATGAAGCATGAAAAAAAAGCAAGTCAGCGATATTTAGCGCAGCTTAAGCTTAATCCAGTACATTATATTTGCTAATATTTTAGTATTGTCATTAGACTTAAATTTCAGTTCAGAAACTCATAATCACAAACATAGTTTTACAGATTATAATTTAATCTAAATACCAAACAGAGATCTCGAGATGATTGGGGTCGCGTTATGATATTTACATTAAGCTTGAAATGGTTCTCTAATAACTTCACATCTGCTTATAAATTTAACTTTTAGTAGTCACTAGTTATTTCCTGTGCCTCTGGTTGTATAAATAACGACAAAAATATATGAATTTAGTAAGATATATGTATATGATCTATTTCAATGAATATAGGTACTTTAAGAGTATTTCAAATAAGTATACAAAATATTTAGTAACTATTTTAAAGATGAATTTTTTTTATCGAGTAAAGTCAATACTGATTTTACCTCAATAAAAGTATATACGTACATATATCTATATCCGTAAAGTGCGTCTTTCATCAAAGTCAATTTTTTTTATATTTTATCACTGTTAGTATATACATATTTGAGTTTATTTATTAATATAGAAAATTAGAGACGTGGGGCCGCAGACGCCGTTCTAAATTTAAAACGCACGCGCGGGCAAAACAAACGTTTAGTATTGAGAAAGCGTTGGACGCACGCGCGCGTTCTGTGATATCGATGTGTTACCGATTCAGTGATCGATATGGTGAAATCGATAGTACTAGTGATGTGCCCGTGAGATGTTCTCCAATTTCAAAATACCGATCCTGAAGAGGGAGACGAAGGAGGAGCCTGTATATTGCTACAGGAGTGTCAAGAGTAAACCTCCCAAAACGCCTACGCTGTCTCGAGTGAAACGACATCAAAGACGTAAGATGTGTTTGTATTTGCTAAAATAAACTTTCCTTAATGAGCTCAGTTAGTACCGAAGTGTGTTTTTGCTAATAGTTGGCAGTGCAGTCGTACATCTGAGAATCTAGAGCCTTTTCCTGTATGATTTGTGAAAGAACATCGTACTTGTATACACAAGAATTTCAGTGCCGACAACGTTCCGTTTTCTTCTTGAAATTACGCCGCCAAAGTAGATAAGAAAATAGGGCAATAAAATTTCTCCGTTGTAATTAAAATTTTTAGTTTTTCTATAAAGGAATATTTTCAACAAAAGCTGTGTTTAAAAAATCTCATTTTTAAACAATAAGTGGTGGTGTAAGTATTATAAAGCACAACTTTATGAGAGATCAAAACAATTGTATAAATTCTATTAGTATTATTCCTGCTTTGTTATAGACAGATAACACCAGACCTAAAGATGCAACATGATTTTTTTAAAGGGTACCACAAATTATACTGGTTGAAGGATAATATAAGCTCGCTTCACTCACTTATATAGGATACTAGCGTTTTAACTCACTCTGTTCGCGGTCCCGTATTGTATTGCCTAACAGTGAAAGAATTCAAATCAGCCTAGTAGTTTCTGAAATTATTGCGTTCAAATAAACTAACAAAATCTTCCACTTTCTAATATTAGTATGTATTACTAGAGGCCGCCCGCGACTTCGTCCACGTGGAAACCCTATGATAACCCTATGAAATTCAATTAGGAATCAATCTCGCGGGAACTCCGGGATAAAAAGTAGGCTATATGTTATTCTGGGTCTTCAGCTACCTACATACCAAATTTCACCGTAATCGGTTCAGTAGTTTTTGCGTGAAAGAGTAACAAACATCCATACTGACATACTCACAAACTTTCGCATTTATAATATTAGTAGGATAACACTGTATAGTAATTAGTGAGTATTAGTATTGATCAAGACTAAAATGTATCCAGAAACCTAGGAATCCAATTGTTTTGTTAATACAAGGAAACGTTAATTCGGATCATCTATGTGGAGCACAAACATTCGTTGGTATGCAGTGCAAGCGATTCGGTGCTGGAACACAGACTTATATTAAGTAGTGCATGCTTTTCTTGTTTCAAAATCCAAACGTGCCATCATTTTCCTATCTGATTAATCTACATTCTTCTATACGAATATTAATCCACTTTGGCGTCACATGAGCGATCTGGTGATGGTAACACCGCACTTACACGTCCCAATTATTGCGTTGCCTTGTATTTACAACGCAACTACAATTTTTAGTTTTCGTACGCAATTTTCCAGCTATAAAATGTAAGTAATCGTCGATAAACTGAAATCAATTATTAGGTGGTCATCCTATTGTATTAATTCTTAAAATATTGTGAGAAACATTACGGCTGAACAACTTTAGGCTATTTGCTACGTAAAAAATATTCAAATAATAGCTAGGCTGTTAATTGAACGGCTTATTGAAATAGTTGGCTGCTATATATCTACGGCAGGCAGGTTCAGGTGTATCTATACGTACTACTGGTACCCACTGTACATTTGCGTGGTCTACTCGATATAGGTTTATGTTGCTGAGATTCAGCTTAGTTATCTCTGTTTACATTCTAGTTTAGGATTTAGGAGTATATGTATATCATGACTAGAATTTTCTATACACTGTTAAACAAAAACATGTGGAGAAGGAATAATCTAAGGATCATAGTAAGTGGAAAGAGCTGCTCTCTGTCTACCCCTGTGATAAAAAGACGTGATTACTATACTTTACAACATTAGGTAATGATTTGACCAACATAGAATTTTTTTGATACATATTTATAATATTTTCAGTATCAGAAACAATATCTATACATATAATAAAATTGTAACTGAGCTATGTCCGTACATGGGAGATACTTAAGGAAAAAATATATAGGGTCTCTTTATAGGGCCTATAGGAGCCAAAACGATTGTTTTTAGAATTTTTGTCTGTCTGTACGCGCAAAAACTGTCACACAAAAACTACCAAATGGATCTGGATGAAATTTGGCACAGCGATAGACTATGACCTAGAATAAAAGATAGGCTACTTTGTATCCCGGAAATGATAATTTGACTAAACAAATTCCACGCAATCCGGGCAAAAGCTAGTTGAAAATCTTAACAATATTGCAGGGTGTAAAGTAGGTAAATAGGAAAGAGTGAAATATTTAAAGACAAATTATGAAAAAGTTCGCGTTCAAAAGGTTTCTTATGTCATTTCTTACGTTGGATTTAGGTGATTTGTGATTCATGCCTGTAATATCTTAACTAGACTAGAAATAACTTTTTTATAAACAAATGAAAAATAAAATTTCAAAACCTCCGATAAACACGCGTATAACTTAACCTTCTTTTTGCGTAGAGGGTTAAAACATAGCTAAGAACATTTTCGATGAAGTCGCCTTTCTAATAAATAAAGAATTATCCAAATTGGTTCATTCGTTTGTTTGCTATGATGTCACAGACATAATAACACACACGTCAAACTTTTAACACCTCCTTTTGCGTCGGAGGATAAAACTGGATTTTATGAGTAAAAAATTTTGATTCCAATACAAAACCCTTATCTCATTTAAGCACTATTTTCCTTCATTGTGGTGAAGATGTACTTCCTTGGACATTAATAACATTAGTGAGATAAATAGGACTGCCAAGATACCATCATTTACGGAAATAGGTCACTAAGGTCACTCGTCGGTTTATGAATGAGGACTTGTTCGTTTGGTCAAGTGTATCTCGAGAAAAGATAAACCAAGTATTTAGATAAGAGACAGCTGTATCTATTGGCTGTTTTGGATAGTTTTGGTTTTGGTAGTCGATAAAACAATAGACAATAGGATAAATATTTATACTTGTTTAATAGAAAATAGAATACAAATGTTTGTACTTTATTGTTTTAATTACTAGTTTTATTTATATAATTTTTTCTGTATAGTATTCGTATAAATTATATTAATTTCTTTTTAAAGCTATTCTCACCCAAAAGGTCTGTACGCCGTGTTATATTAGGGTTCCGTACTCAAAGGTTAAAACGGAA
>JADGIL010008190.1:0-10910 GCA_020352625.1 Cactoblastis cactorum | reverse complement strand
AAACAGATTGGGATAAACGTTCTGCATTCATCTCTAAATGTTGTGGGTGTCTTATATTAAGCGGCCTTTTCGATATTTGGCTTCGATATTTAAGATTTTTTCAATAACGATATATCGATATTGGTGGTTCATGATATCGATAAAAATCGATATGTTTTTGGGTTGATATATCGATATTTATCGGTTTTTCGATATATCGTTGCCTCCCTAGATACAATGTACCTCGGGCTCTGTATGTCACCAAGCCGATTTGAGTGATATACGGTTGTGCAACCCCAATTTCTTATAGCCCGCGGACAGACTATTCATACGCAGTAATCCTACACATGGATATTTTTTCTTTAAAAGTAGTAATTAGTACACTAGATAAAAGCCGCTGCTTTTTAACTTTGTTTTTCCCTGATGATTGCAAACCTTAGCCGTCTGATATATAATTGTGATATGTAATAGATCTTGACATATAATTAACGTACAATGTTAAACCCCAAACCTATACATTTGATAGTTTTTTTGTAAAGTGCGTAATAAAAATGCCTGAACCTGAGCCTGAAAAAAGAAAACTAATTGCTGCCTGTGCAGCAATTAGTTTTATTTTAGTTACTTAACTAATAAAGACACGAAAATAAGTATGCATAATTGAAAATTAGGTACGGACTGTGCCTAAAATTGGCGTACTTATATATGCACTATCGAGATTATACATATGTAGGCGGTAGAGTATATCTTAATATCCTACTATCCTACTAATATTATAAATGTGAAAGTTTGTGAGTATGTCAGTATGGATGTTTCAGTACTCTTTCACGCAAAAACTTCTGAATCGATTACGATGAAATTTGTAGGTAGCTGAAGACCCAGAATAACATATAGGCTAGTTTTTATCCGCGGGATTGATTCCTAATTGAATTTCATAGGGTTATCAAAGGGATTCCACGCGGACGAAGCCGCGGGCGGCCTCTAGTTTCTTTATATAAGCGAGAGCATATCATGAAGTAAGCGATGTAATTGTATACCCATCCTATGAGTTGTTTTGTATTATCGAAAAATATTCTTACTGATTATGAATGAAACAGAAGCATATATGTATGTAGCTGTAAATCAATTAACGGTAAATGTCTTTGTCTCTGAAAAATCAAGTGGCAATATGTCTGCACGCAGCCTAACTCGAAAATGAAATCTGAATAATGGAGTGTGAACATGAGTAATCGATAATCGAGTTGGCTATGACGGCTTATCGAATCAAACTTATTGCGAAGAAAGCATTAGTGCTACATGATCTGAGATTTTCTTTTAGATTCCAGATTTAATTTAGTTTTCTCTTTCTTAGGCGACACTGAAAACCTACGGCTGTGACAGAGTCGCTGACATTTTGTACTATGATGGTGACCTTTTCGGTGTAATTTTAATGACGTTCTCGTTTGACGCTTATTATTCTATCTATTTTATCTGTTGCCGAAATTTAATGATAAGATTAATGATTAATCACATCATTAATAAAGGATGAGTGAAAATGTAATCTTTGACATCTCAGTCACTTTTCCTATCAATAACCTAAAGGTATTTTCCCTTTTATTTAATTTGAATGATGTAGATTGTACATTTACGTTATTTAATTCAATTACCGGAAAAAACTACGATCAGCAATAAAAATCTAGATTCACAGTCCCGAACAAAATCAAACAAAATATTGTCCTCACTGCAATCAAAATGACAACGATTATTTCGACGAGAAAAATAAGTCTAAATGTGTGCAATATGGAAACTATGTCAAAGTAACGAGACTAGTTATAGTCTGCTCATTATAAAAAAAAAAAGCTTATAAAAACGAAGAGCAATGTTTTGCCAAGGACGCTTTTTTAGCAGGATTGCGAGTCCAATGGGAAAATCTTATTGAGTAACTATTTATTGTTATTTTTCACATTGATGAAATTCTATAACTTGTAAAATATCGGGCATCAGTTACGTTCAAGAGAAATATTTTCTTAGATATAATAACAGGTTAAGTATATTTCCTCTATTCCACCGAGCCTTGTTCAACCTTTCATCGCTTATTCGTTTCGATTCAACGGAGCGAGCTTTATTTAGCTTATCGATTAGACTTTCATTTCAAAAGCTTGCGGTGTTATTTTAGAGACAAAAAATGTATAATACAAAACACATAATATTACATAAATATTTGACAAAGTTAATAGAGCATAATGGATCTGATCATAAGGGTTATTTAGATAAAGATATAGAAATAGAAGATAAAGAAAAAAATACATCACGTCTTTATTCTTAACGGGGTAGACAGAGACACAAACTTAAAGACCGTAATTAGCTGAATAGTAGGCTTAATTGTTAAATGAAGGTTCAAATATAGTAATAGGCCTATGAGAAGAATGTTGTAAGCCCTTTCCCTTGATTGAATTTAACAATTTTTACGGAAAGATTATTTATTAGCTGGTATAATAACTATATTTTTTTCTTTAACTCCTAGCTTGGCATGAATATCGGATCGTGCAAGTTTTTAATTCATAAAACATGTGCGGCTTTTGTAAAGAAACATTCGTTATTAATTCTTTAATTCTTCAGTATTGCTTATATTGTTCGAACAAGCCCACTATATTAAGGGCGACCTTCCAGTCTCATGGTTCTTGACTCTGTCTACCCCGTAAGCCATAAAAGACATGATTTGGTGTATATTTTAATAATAATTCATTAGATGATCTATTTAAAAGAACTTTTTTTCTAATAAATACTTTTTTTTAAGTTGTGAAATGAAAATGAAGTATAGGATTTTTTATACTTTGATAACTTAAAAAATTTCCTTTGGAAAAATGAAAATCATTTTTCCGTCAACTCATTTTTACGATCAGGCTTTCTGTCCTTGAAATATGAGTGACTCATAGAAGACATGGGTCGTCGACCCGAAGACAAAGAATAACAAAACGTTTAAGGGGCGGCTGGCAATAAATCAAGGACACGTCATAAATACCATCTCCCCTGAAGTGTCGCATTTTCCGACTCATAGACAAGATCTCACATAAGTCGAGTTAGAGGCGCAGTAGCTTGCATATTATTAATCCATGTAGAGGCGAGTTAAGTAGAGCTGCTTCTGTCAGTCTTTTACGAGTATGTGTGGTTATAATAACACAATGTGATAACAGTGTAAAAGATGTTAGAAAAGAATGTATTCGGATAATTTAGCCCTTTCACTGCCTTTACGGCATTGAATGTAGAGAACATCGAATAATTCAGCTAAATCCTGATACAGAAATATCTGAAAAATAAAAGATTTTTATGCGATTTATTTATATTATATCGCCTTATAAATACCTAGATACAATTTTAATATATAAACAAATGTTGTAAAATGTTAAATAAATAAATATAAATACTTAAATAAAGTAAATGTAAAAAATAATAAAATCTGAGTATAATTAGAACGTATTTACATTTATCTGTAGGTACACGCTAATTTACCTTGGCCGCGTCACTTAATATCAGAAGTCTGCGTTTAAATGCTTGACTAAAATGATGCATAAAAAATAATTACACGGAACTAATAAATAGAATAGAATACAAGAATATTTTAGTGTGGTATATTTATTATGACAACTTAAATAATACAGTATTTCCGAAAGTCCCACAGCTGAATTTAGTTTTCTCCTTTACAAAAGTATACAATTTTCCGAAAACTACGACTGTTCTATATTTAATATTAATCTATTTATTGCTGGAAGCATCGAGACCAGTTTTAGAGAACAAAAAAAAAAAAACAAAAAGTAGGTTAAAAATAGAAATTTCTTGTTCGATCTCAATTTGACTCGCCAATTCAATTACACCAATGTGAACATGCTTAATAGATCTCCCCTAGAAAATGGTCGCGTTTTCCGAGCCGCAGCGCGGATCTCTAAATGTAGTCTTAGGAATGCTGGGGAGGAACTCGGATAGTGCTCAATTAAGTTGGGAAGTCGTATATTTTAATAAATTGAGTTTTTGATTTCAGATTGAATCGGTGACGGCATGTTGAAAATGAATGCTACTTGTTTAAGGAACCCGTATTAGTGTGTTATTGGGGGTGCGTATATGTACTCGTATATGGTTCTGTGTACTGTAATTCTATGTTATTGATATTTTGAAATACTTTTTTAGAATAATTTACGTTTCAAGGTTAAACGCTATCGACAATGGATGATAGGTAAAGTTTTATAGTGAAAAAGCAAAAAATAATAACTACTGCCTCCATGGTCCAGTAGTCAGCGCGTGTGCCTTGTGATTCCGTATGACAAGGGTCACGGATTCGAATTCAAGTGTAAACAATTTTAGCGAAAAAGATTTTTACAGATTGGGACGCATCTAAGAACGCCGGCAACGCTCCTGTGACCCCCCGGGTGTTGCAGATGTCTATGGGCGGCGATGATAACATAACATCACGTGACCTGCCTGCTCGTTTGCTTCCCTCTGCCATAAAAAAAAGGAAAGCGATCGTATGATGATGATTATAATGAAAAACAAGAATATAATCACTGATACAGCTTTGAGCTAGCTGAGAATTAATGCTCTACTTACTCTAGCCATGTCATCCAAAATCTGTCCAGTAGTTTTCGTGAAAGAGCCACAATGATAAATACATACATCAAAACACCTATGCGTGAATAGGTTTTATTGTTAGGTTTCATTCATTGGAATACAAGTTTTTCGCCCGCGGCTTAATAATAAGTATGTTATGGCCAATTACATAAAATCTTTATGTGTTATTCAAGTGTATTACTGTAAAAATTCATCTTAACCTGTTTAGTAAATTATTTCTTAAGTTTACTTCAGTNNAAACAGTATAAAATTCCTTTCTGTGTAGTGATTAAACCGCGATAAAATCCGTTAAATTTGTTTCATTTCACTGTTTAGTAAATTTTGCGTGAAAGAGTAACTAATATTTTCACGAACTTTCGCGATTATCCATCCATACTAATATTATAAACGTGAAAGTGTGTTTGTTTATTTGTCTATCTTTCACGTCAAAACGGGGCAATGGGTTCGTGTGATTTTTTTTTGTGGAGATAGTAGAAGGGAAGGAGAGTGGCGTAGGCTATTTTAGTTTAGATCTCTGCAGGCAAAAACTAGTAATATTTATATGTAAGGTAAGGATGGAACTAGAAAACGAATTTATTGAATAGGAAGAAGAAGACATCGTTAGTCACGCCGGATTTCCTAGCCATTCGAATTTCACGCGTCACCGGCGGCCATCTTGCTTTATTTAGAATTTCGTAATAACATTTTGTTCACCTCAGTGTCGCCAGATCAGGGCGGTGGACTGTGCATAATCCGTCGGGACGGATGGGGCGATGCGGCACCCGGGTGCTATGGAGACCGACGGGGTACCTAATGGTATATAGCGTCGCTTCATCGGCTATAGGAAATCTCAAATAGGCACTTATAAAAAGGACACATTTTCGATTGTCGTGCCTTTTTGGTATTTTTAGTATTAGTGCGCTGGATTGAAAAATTATAATACATTTTCTATATCAACATTCTGTGTTAGACAAACTTAAAATTTCTTTTATTTTTTATACTTAAGTAACGCCTATTTTTTGTGATGGTCAAATTCCTCAGTAATACAGCGTGTCTACGAGTTATCGTTACTATACACATAAACCGTAATAATTTTATATATCTTTAAAAACATGTAATGTCTACTCGAAACGTAATTTTCAATGAAGCATCTTGCGTAATTTTACTTTCTATTATAATTTTTCAAAACACGTGTCATATAAAAGATATTTTTATAATTTCTCAGAGAAAATCATTCGGTAAACTTTCTTTGAAAAATGAATTATTACAGAACGCAGTGTGAACGTTTTCATTTCTCTGCAACTGTTTAAAAGTTATATTGCAAAAAAGTTGGCAAGGATTGAAATCCACTTAGATTTTTATAATGATAAAGATTTACACGAATGCACTTGCTTACAGATTTAAAAATGGAATAAAAATTAAATAATCATTTTACTATTCAGGGTCAGAAATAATTTAAAATTAGAAAGAACCACGTTTTGTTTCCTTGTTAGCTACAAAATTGTTCTTTTTTCATATAAACAGCCAGTATGATATTAACGATCAAACCGTAACTTAAGGGAAGTGATATTGTAACATATTCGAAATTTAAAAAATCTAGTGGTGTACTTAATCTTGTACTACATTGCATAAAATATAAAAATATTCAGAAAAAGTAAATTATTTTTTTTAAGTTTTGGCTTCGAAACGAATAGTACTAACTAATAATCTTTTAAATACGTATGTTTAATGCTCTTACTAGATGTTCTTAAGTAATGTATAATTATATATTGTAGAACATATGGATTGTAATAATGTAATTACATTAATTTGGGATATTAATTCGCTTGCATAGAGTTGCCACGAGGCACTTCCATAAAGAGCTATTGATTTATTCGGCTTGGCTAATAGAGCGTTATTATTGGGATATGGGGAGTTTTAATTCTATTTGTCCAGGCAAAACAAGGGCTGGCCGGTCCCTTTCAATTAATTCACCCGAAATTCTGTGTCCGTTTTTTACTCTCTTTTGCGGCTTTGGTACCAGTTGCGTTATTAACAGCCAGTCTCATGCATTTCGTTGTTAATTTTTTTTGTTGTTTATCGGTCTCCTTAGTGCGGTGGTAAAGTCCATGCCCCTCAACCAAGAGGTCTTGGGTTCGAATCCATGATGGAAATATGATCTATTTCTAATTGGTCTGGGGTTTGGATGTTTATCTATATATGTATTTTTTTTTATAAAATATTGTGTCGTTGAGTTAGTGATCCCATAATAGAAGTCTCGAACTTAGTTTGGGGCTAACCTGATTTGTGTTACTTTTTTTACTTTTGTGTTACCCTTTATATTTTTTTATTTATTTTCAATTTTGAGGAATAAATTTTCAGTTATTATGTTTTTACTTTACTCCGATTTCGTCAGAGAAGTTCAATAATATACTATTTATTAAATAAGCGAAGCGATTTTTTATTTGCGGTACAATTTATAAAAAAAATGCAGTACAATAATAAAAAATATCTTACTAAGCGAACTCATTGAATTAAGATAGAAAAACAATCACGAGCCGTTTTAAAGCTGTTTTTGCTTGCAATATAAAAGTAAATACAACTTTTTTGTTATTTTTTTTGTTTCCATTATTATAGAAATAGAGACCAAGAGGCAATTTTAGGTACGTTCTTTATGGGTGAAACATAAGGCTTTATAAAAAAAAATCTTAATATCAAACAAATGAAACAAAAAAGAACTCCCAATTAAATCTTTTACAAAATTGAAAGGGGCAAAGTAATTTTAGAATGAATATTGCACCGGAAAGATAAAGACTTGAACAAATAAGAAAGTGTCATTATAACTTTCTTGTAATTCAAGTAAGTATAATAAATTGATCGCTAAGTGCAATACTCATCACATATTATGATAAGTGCGTACTTATTATGAACGCAATAAGGTTGTAAATCGAAAACTTGTGGAAAGAAAAATTGAATCTAGGTGTAACATATATTATTAAGAGTAAATTGTAATGCACTTTCTATGAATTTTAGGAATTTATTAAAAATTATATATAAGGAAGAAAGTAATCTTTAGTTAGAAAAGTTATAAAACATTTTTCAACAGATAAGTAACCGTTACCTTAAAAGTGAATACTTATTGGTTAGAACAATAAAACATAATAAGGCAAATAGAATAAACATTTGCGTTTAAATGGAAGCACTGCCATATTTTTTTTTTTTGTGCACAGAAAAACTGACATTAAAAAATGTCTGTATCTTTTGATTGCATTCTCTTAGAAATTTGATTTTTTCATAGCTCCAAGGGACCGTAGACCTGAGTATTTGATATAAACAGCTTTATACTTTCATGAATTCCAGAGGAAAAGGGTATTGATAGACGGACAAACGGACACAAAGTGATCCTATAAGAATTCCTTTTGAGTTACGGAACCCAAAAAATGTAATAAAAAATATACTTTCATTTTTCATTGTGATTCTTGCAAATTCCATCCCAAAGGGGTGAAAAACTTTTATACGAAAGTTAATCTACGCAGGCGAAGCCGCGGGCAAAAGATAGTGTATGATAAAATCCCGCATCTTAAGACGCTTCTAGACTTTATTGCGAGTTCTGCATCTCACTCAGATATCGAATCAGAATTGGGTTTTTGCCATCGCAAGACCCGATTCTCGTGTAGCTTGGCGGCAATCCAGCAGTTTCATAAAACCAGGCACATATGAATAGCCTGGTAAGTGCTTTTTCTGCTCGGGATGAATGCGCCCGAATGAGAAATGGTTTTATACTTTTATGGCACATTATTCATGGCAAATTCGCCACTAATACCACTGCATACAGGTCACAGCAGTGTGTTACTTGTAATATGCGATTGTGTGTACAGTACATGCCGCAGCTACGTTAGATTTTTGATTAATCGATGCTATGTCTCGATTATGGTCATCGAATTAATTGCTCGAGTACATTATCTATTTCTTAGTAAGTGTTTTATTTATTATTTTGATATCGGTAATGTATTTCCAATCCTGACTTTGTTATGAATAAACTAAAGACCTTATTTTAAAATTCTAGAATATCTGGAAAGTATAGGAAGTTTTGAATTCCATAGCTGCAATAAGGCATCCTAAATATACCTTCATTATCCCTTATTCAACGCAACTTACTTCTAATCAAAAATAACGTGACTATATTTTTAATTTTATGTTAATACTAACGACCGCCTTACTTTTTCGATCACACAACTCCGTTACCGTAGATATTACGGGATAAAAAATAAAATTAAAAAACCCTCGAAACAATATAAAAAAAACACACGTCAAACTTACCCCTCTTTTTGCGTAGGAGATTAAAATATAGCTAAGAATACTTTCGATTATGTCACCTTTCTACCTAAAAATAATTATCCAAATCGGTTCACCCGGTTTGAAGCTATGATGCCACAGACGCAACACACACACGTCAAACGTCACTCTTTTTGCGTCGGGAGTTAAAAAGCCTTCTTCGATAAATGGACCACCTAACATTGAAACAATTTTTCCAATCGGACTAATAGATCTTGAGATTAGCTTTCCTATAATCGTAAGTATCATGTAAAGTCGGGTCTTGTCGCTAGTATCAAAATAACAAACTTCCCATAAAATAATTTACTTTGACTAAACCATAATCAAAATTAAAAGATGCAATTTGACGAAAGTATCGATTGAATAAGTAATGCATATTGATTGCCCAGCTCAGCTGATCTTCGCAATTGAGAAGTAATCCATTAGTTCCAGCGGTTACAGCATTGCTCTTTGACCTGTTACAGACGCGTATAAATTATTACTGCCGTACGTGCTTGTCTCCAAACTCCACGCCATTTATTGAGTAACTAGCTAATGCCCGCGACTTCGTCCGACCAATGGGTACCATAATATCTTGTTAACCCCTTGCTCGGTTATAATAAATTATATCCCTCGAGAACCGTACCTTTTTCCGGGATAAAAAGTAGCTTATCTTTTAATCTAGGTCATAGTCCATCGCTTTGCCAAATTTCATCGAGATCTGTTCAGTAGTTTATGTGTGATGCGCTACAAACATACAGACAGACAAAAAATCTAAAAACAATCGTTTTGGCCTATAGGTCCTATAAAGAGCCCATATATATTAGAAGCCAAAACTATTATTTTTAAAATTTTTGTTTGTCTGTCTGTCCGTCCGTCCGTCCGTCCGTCCGTCCGTCCGTCCGTCTGTCTGTCTGTCTGTTTGTCTGTTTGTCTGTTTGTCTGTCTGTCTGTCTGTCTGTCTGTCTGTCTGTCTGTATGTTTGTACACGCATCTCACATAAACTACCGAACGGATTTGGATGGAATTTGGCACAGGGATGGACTACAACCAAGAACAAAGATAGGCTAATTTTTATCCCGAAAAAATGTATGATTCCCGAGGGATATAATTTTTCGTAAAATCTACGCGGACGAAGATGCGGGTATTAGCTAGTCCATAATAATAATAGTGTAATAGCGTTCCAATATAAAATTACCGAGGATTTTTAGAAACTTACTTATTATCTCCTGTGTTAAACGTTATCAAATATATGCAAACTAGCCGACACGTGCACACTTCGTTAGGCGTTAAAATATAGCCTATTATAGCACACTTGAATAGTACAGCATTCTGATTGTGAAATAATTCAAGACCGTTTCAATATTCCTGGAGATTAGTTCTTACAAACAAAGAAACAATCAAAGTTACAAACTTTACCTCTTTGTAATATTAGTATAGATAAATATAAACATGTAGGGCCAAATCGCACAGACTAAGTTAGCTCCAAAGTAAGAACGAAACTAGGATACGGAGTTTGTATGATACTATATTTTATAACAAACACATCCAAAAACCAGCTAGAAAATATAATTTTCATCTTGACCTGACCGGGGATTAAAACCGGGACCTCCTGAGTAGCGGGTTGGCTAAATATTAACCATTACGTCCTGGAGGTGTTGCTTGAAAAGCCACAAATACTTATTTATCGAACTTGCTGGTGATGATTGGAAGTCGTGACAGAACGGCTCGGATAGTATCATCAAGTGTCTGGGATCCCACCGCAGTGATATGAATAATTCATGTCGTTATAATCGTGAGTGTCAATACGGAAAAGATGAAGGCACCAGAGGTTTTTATCGGGATCAATCTGGACCTTTTGACATTGATAACTTGGTCGTTTTAATAGCGATATTAAGATAATCTTATTGCCGTTATTAAGATGTTTAAATGCGATTTGAAATATTATCTAGAGAGGGCAAACAAAGTAAAAATGTAAATTACTTTTTTATGTAAGAGGGAGAGATGTAGAGAGGCAAACGAGCAAGCGGGTCACGTTATGTTAAGTTATCACCGCCATCCAT
>JADGIL010008179.1:0-20069 GCA_020352625.1 Cactoblastis cactorum | reverse complement strand
ATATATCTCTCTCTCTTTATATCTTTATTATTATTTAATATATTATTTAATATAAATAATACGGATATAATACGGAATTTAAAAAGAAAATCGAAATACACTACAAAAGGTCTCAAAATTAATTTATTTTTAGTAAAGATAACAATAAAGATTTTTAAATTTGTCTTTAAGTAATTTTATGGATTTGCAGAAAGTTAGATGTATTTTAAGTGAATATATAGTATGTTGTATAAAATAAATATATACGTCATACATTATAAACAAAACACCAACTATAAATTCCCTAGATATTTTTTACACTAGATATAAAATTCGCATTGCTATGATATTTAAATAATTAGAAACAAAACAATTCGCATAAAGCTAAAAAATAATAATTACTTAACAATAGAAGAAAAAATAACAACTATCGAATACCAACAAGATGTTAGTATTTACATATGCTTCCTTTTATTTATAATTAATCTTTTCCGTCTTTCCCAGGCACAATAATTAATATGTAAAACGAAGAACACAAGACATTAAGGCAAAGATTGATGATGTCAGTGTTATTAACTAAATTTGTAACTACGTAATGATACTTTGGATATGTCAATCACAGAATCCTTCGTAATAATAAGGCATGTTAATCAGAGCAACCTAGTTCGTTTTACCGTAATTTAAATAGCTTATTTTCTTGTCAATCAAACTTAGTCGGTCACAAATTATATATATACTTTTGAGCTCACGATGATTTGAGAGCTTTTTTAATTTGTAACGAAAAATGCTCCCACTTTGTAAAATCTATGACTTCAACGAAGTATTTGACAAACTGAAGTATATTTTTTAAGCAAAATACTGATTGGTATAATAATTAAAAACGATTTATGGTGATTGTTGACAGCCTTCAGTTTACTAAATACCTAATATACTTAGATATTCGTAACTTTCAAAAGATTCACAAACCAATCACCAACCAATATACATACATACTTACTTGTAACAAGGAAAATAACAGTCTATAAGCTTTACCTTAAAGATAATACCTACATTAATTTTTCTATTTAAATATTTCTTTTTTCTAATTGTAACTGAGCTATGTCTGNNTTTATGGGAACTATAGAAGCCAAAACGATTGTTTTTAGAATTTTTGTCTGTCTGTCTGGTCTGTATGTTAGTACGCGCATCACACAACAACTACCAAACAGATCTGGATGAAATTTGGCATAGCGATGGACTATGACCTAGATTAAAGATAGGCTACTTTTTGTCCCAGAAAAGTGTACGGTTCCCGAGGTATATAATTTATTGTAACCGAGCAAGGGACTGACAAGATTGGTCGGACGAAGTCACGGGCATTAGCTAGTTATTTTATAAAATTACATACATTATTGCCTGTAAGTTACATTATTACATGTATATAATTTATGCGGCATGGATGAGTAATCAATTTTTCTCGTTGTACATAAAAAAATTTGTAAATTCAAGGCGGCTTAATTCTTAGCATTTGTTTGCCGGGGCAGCATTATAAAGAGATTTGTGTCGGTCCGTTGATAATTGTTAAATGGACCACGCTAGTTCCAGATCCCAAATTGTTTTTTTATCATATTTTGTACACTTGTAGGTGCAAACGTAGGTCACTGACTTATCTAAAACAATTATAATTCCCTTTTGTTTGATAAGCCTTTTCCTTTGCTATTTTTTATGATAGACCATGAATTATCTATCAAAAAGGGCAAACATATTAATGCGTCCTATTATATTACACACATTTAGATTATAATGTAGGCATTGCTTTATTTTCCTTTGCTTATTCAATTTATTAAGTCATTTGAACTGAATTGAAAAATTATGTATGTAATATAATTATAATCCTGTGATATGAATTTATTACTATGAGTAATTAATTTAATCTAGTTTTAGTTAAATTATATAAACATCAATAAAGCTTTAATTTTTTATTTGAAATTTAATTAAAATATTTAATAAAACGACCACTATTTCTTACATACATGATCATCTAACTTTATCACATATATTAGCAAATATAATGTTCCTGAGTTGTACTAAGAAATTTGAGCTTGTGAGTTTGCCAATCATTGTCGTTTAGTTAACTACCATTTAACTGAGAATAACACTCATAAAAGATAAATAATTTGCATTTACATTTCATCTACTTATTATAAATAATACAATAACTAAAAAATATTTTAGATATTTAACAAAATCTATGTAAATTAATTGCAGAATACGCAAATATATTTTGTACATCATAAAAAATAAAATACGCATTAACTAATATTTGCCGCAAAACTCACCCATCCGCTTCTGTCCGGACACATCGCACTTTTCAATAAGAACTAAACTAGAACGTTCACCCCCTGCGAGCCCAGGAGCGACTATGATCGACTTGGAATGGATTGGGGAACTTTACACAAAAAATGAAGTTGAGTATTTCGGAACGAAGATGCGTGCACCCACTCCCGCCATAGAATGACCGATCCCTGGAGACCAGTCGTTTTTTATACACGGTTTCAGAAACATTCCGCTTTTAAAAGCCGGTCTCCGACCTCAACATGAGGTATAATAATAATCTTATTAACTTATCTACACTTCTATCTTTACTTAGAACGTACCGTTATATTAGCCCAATTTTAAAAGGGAGTTTCGTAGACACAGGCCACTTAAGATAATTTCACACTTTTTTCTCGGAGCAGCTAAGTGTTTTGACATGGGTTTTTAGGGATGTTCGATTGAAGCGATCGACTGAGACACGGTCCGATGCCTCGGTAATAGCAGTTCCGTAGCTTGGAAGTACAAAATATAGAGCAAATAGAAATTAGGATGCAACTGCGAACAGTGTTCCTTGACCTCACTTTTCTTGATGTAAACCAAAGACTAGATCCTATCACATAACATAGCGATCTGTTTAAGTAAGAACTTCCACTTCACGTACATATGGACTCTATATGCTCATTAACAATATAGTGTCATACTTCATATAGTTTCAGATATAAAAAATTTAATTTAACGTTTCAAATTACACAGGTGCATTACACGTACCAATAAATACAGTTAAGATTTTATATTAAAATGTGATTCAATTTTAACGTTTTGATACTTACAAAAATTGATCATGGAAATATTACCATTTCCGTGCGCGGCAGTTTTGTGGTGGACGTGGCTGTCGTTCATGTCGAATCGGCGAGACGAGTCCATCAGCGACTGCGCTAGCCTGCGCCTGCGCCCTCCCTACGCAACCATGACTTGCCATTGTGGGTCATTCGAAGCGTGAAAACCTAAATAAGCAGAGTCTACACCATCACAATGTAGTCAAACATCGATGACTATACCAGAACCAATTTGCCGGCACCGGGTAAACTGTAAATAGATTATTGTATCTTTACAAACCTCCGCGACGTTTCCTGCCGCCACATAAATCATTTGCGATAAAAAGTGGCTGGTCTCTGTTGCTATACGATAATGGTTGAGTAATATCATCATTTATTCATTAACTAAAGTAAATGAAAAAAAAAGCATTTATATTAGTATTTTGGTATGTACTACTTATTTACTGCATAAGACACTTCGAGTGGATTCGCCATGCCATGCCATCTCCACATTGGCAGATATAGGGTCGGGCCACATTGACGACGGGCGACTCGGGTGACGACCTTTCGAATTTTGCCGATCGAAAAGGAGCGCACTTACATATACGCATTATGCCCCGATTCACCACTTACGGAGTCGTAAGGAGCTGTACAGCTCCGTACGCAGCCGTAAAGGGCCGTACAACTCCGTATGCGATGCGACAGATGCGAGCGAATAAAAAATCAACAAACACGATCAAACTCGTTCACGCGGGAATTCCCCGTTTTATCACAGTATAACTATAACAGTAGGTAGATTCTGTATATTCAAAACTATGTTACAACTTGCCGCCGACTTTCGTCGTCATTTGCCGTCGATCCTTGGCGACGGTTGACCGCGTTTTGCTGCCGAGGCGCGTTTGCCGCTTCGATGCGAAAGTATTTCCATACTTTGTGCATATTTTGTACGGGCAAACCGTCGATCAGTGTGGCCCGACCCATATCACTCTCGGCGTGAAAAATTATACTTGAATCCTTATTATGCTTTGTTATAAGTCAAATAAAAATCAAATAACGAGTGTAGGTATTTAAAGGAGTTAGTGTAACGTGATTGTACGTATATGTACTATCGATTTCATATCTGCAGGTCAATTTTCTTAATGGAATGAATTGGAATTCACCATGCAATAGTGATGGATGGTGTATATATGTATGTACATGCGAAGACAATAATAATAAACAACAAAGTGATATAACTAGTATTAATTAAAAAGGTAAATTTTATGAATAAAATCTTGTATACTTGGTGACATATGTATATTAGTTGTTATTGACTTCCTCCTTTATAGGTAGAAGATACACCTATAAAACCATTACCTCATTGTTTACTACAGAAATTCTATCACAGCTTTATTTAAACGCACATTAGATACCTATATCGTATTACATGATAGCACTACAAAGCATTCTGGCAGAAATAAATCGTGCAATGTTCAGTTTTTTGTAGATCTAATTAGCCACAAGAAATTTTTTTTATTACACTCCTAGATACAATTTAGAGAATTACATCTTGGTATAACGAAAACAAATGAAGTTTTTTTTTAAGAACTAAGACGCTAAGACAGGATTAAGCGAAATAGTATGTATAGGATAGGGAAAAGCTAGTTTCCTATGTAAGAACCACAGATCATTAAAATATTTGAATGATCCGAGGTTAGTGTTAGTACTGTTTTAGGTAACAAGTTAAGGTCTTAGAATAAAAATTGGGCTTTATAATTTATGTGAACTGTGCCTTGAATTAAGTATATTTTATTTTATAAATTTACTTATATATAGTTTGATAATTAACTTGATTCTTTACTATGTTACACGTACGTACAAAATGCATGCCAAATTCGATGATCGCCATTTATATCACGATCCTAGACTGATTTTCCAATACGTATTTACAACATACATATCTGAGCAGAAAAATAATGAAAACTATTATAGTAAAGCTATGAAAGGTTTATTTATTCGTCATCGAAATTAAATCTCCTTTTTCCGTCGAATCGAAAACCATAAGCTGCGGAGTTTTTCACGTCCACTAACGCCGGATTGCGGTGTTTGTAAAAACTACCATGACCATGTGCAGGTCTCGACGAACCATTCGGTATGCCGTGTGCTTCTCGCGGATAAAAAGCCTCAAACTGTCCGGTAGATGGCAGCACAGTCTTTAGCCCATCGTCTTCGGGATCATACGGCAACAACATAGATGGCGTCACTAACGCAAGTAAACAGAAAGCACGTAAGATCGCGTCCATCTGCAACACAATAAAGCTTGCACAACAATTTGGTCGCTGTATAATAAAAATTAAAAAAACAAAACGCAAATCTTACGTACTGTGATAGAGGTCGATGCTTCTTGGCAGTCAAACGCTACAATGACCTGGTTACGTAAAGTATGAGTTGTAGCGCAATAAACAAGTGGAACTGGTAGTACGAAATCCGGTCGCAAGCTGTTGGCGCGGCCTCAGGTCACCTTGGCGTTGGACAGCTGATGCTAAAATCCGACAAGTCTAGAGGCAGTGTCGCGCATGGTTCCGCAACACACTTTCGCTTTGTTTTTATCGAGTTAATCCTAGTTAAATGATATGTCACGACTACAGTTGTTGCTAACAACTGTAGTCAAGCAACTTTATTAGAAACCCACAATGGTTATTTTTTAGCGCTGACCGGCTAACGATATAATAATGCCTCCTCAGTTTGGATATTTACTTTCATGCGTTAGAAAATCAAGTTTCTCAAAAAATATAGATGTAGTTTACAGTTGTAACTAGTAGGTTCACGTATTTTGTAGCTAGGTATTTCTGCAACAATAAATATATTTGAAATATTGACGTATCTGGGTTCTCAATAAAATACCGTCTTTTACGTGTTAATTCATTAATTTTTAGCTACTTCTTTACTTCTGGTTACAATAATTTAAGTATATAGGTACTATCCGTGTACATAAGTTTACATCAAAATCCATGAAACAAGTTATTTTTTGTAAGGTGACAGTACATAATAGACATACATAAATAAATATCTACTTACTATAAAAGTGATACTATGATCTGATTGAAAATTATAAAATATTAAGTATACAATTCACCACCAAAAAATCTTTATCATCTTTATGAAAATCAAAAACTTTTTTGATTAAATTGATTTAATTAAATAAATATATAAGGACAAATCACACAAATGGGTTAGCCCCAAACTAAGTTCGAGACTTGTATTATGGGATACTAACTCAACGATACTATATTTTATAATAAATAAATATATAGTTTAACATCCAAGACCCAGGCCAATCAGAAAAAGGTCATTTTCCATCATGACCTGACCGGGGATCATACCCGCGTCCTCCCGAGTATCGGTCAAGTACCTACATTAACCGTTACACCACGGAGGTCATTTGACTGTAAAATCGACTACCCGGATTTTCGATCCATCAAAATAGTCCTCCTATTATTTGATCCAGATTATCGGTGTGATGGTTAATTTGTTTAGATAAAGTGCATTATGAATTAGCTTAGATATGTTTACACGTGGTCAAGTAGGGAATACCCCACAATTACAGGGATTAAAGAGTTCTTTTGGTTTGGTTCTCGAGGCAAAGATATTGTAATAATACATTTATAAACTAATCAATTTGAGGCAAAATAATAGAGGTATATCATTTTAAGACAAAATAGCTGTATAATGTATATTACTAAGTTACGACGCGAGCAAAATAAATAACTAAAGTGAAAATGAATGGAAAGTAAACAGGTAGACGCTGGATACAAGCTGCTTCAAACCAGAGATCTTTGAAGTCCTTGCGAGAGGCCTTTAAAATATCGTAAATATCTATCAGAGAAGAATCTATTCAAAATATATTCTAATTATATTCGGTGTAATAAAATGAGTAAAACTTAGCTCACTACAATATTACTTATAATTTCAGACACTACAAAGATGTACAGTTTAAAAACATATATATACAAAACAAATTTCAAAAACGGTGCAGGAAGCGTTCCGTACGCCAATGGTCATCCTATATTTAAATATTTTTCTCTAGGTAAAAATACAGTGATGTAAAAATATATAATTATCATTTAATGACTTAAACCCACACAAAATATCATGAAACAAAGATTCTTGTGACTTTAAGTAACATCGAGCAACTACCAGCAGATTCTTATTTAATAAATTAGGCAACAATATAATTTACAAGTAAAATAGCATATCAATAAATAACCCTCAAAATATCGTTGTCACATTATTTTATGTCGAAGAAATGTGACATTATCGTGGTGTAGAAAAATAACATCATTTTACACAACTAGAAGTCTGCTACATATTATACCTATGTCAAACATCGAATAGACATTGAATTATGATAATATTCTAAAATATACTTATTATTTAGCTAACTTTGTGCTCAAGAAGTCATTTTCCTGATTAAGAATGAAACGAATAACATTTTGCATTTAATATTCTTACTTAAATAAAAACTGTCGTCCTAAATGTCCAGAAAATATCCCATTTATATGATTGTTTGAAGGCGCCTGTTTGTAACAATGACCATTATTTACTAGTTTGATAAAGTTAAAATTCTCGCCACTATATATATCGTCATTTCTATATCAATCTTATATCTTAATTAGCAGATACATACTTTGATAATGATAATTGAATAAATACATGTGAATGATGTCTTCAAATATTTAATATATAAGGTATTGTTCAGTCATTGATATAGGTCCATCATTTACATTTACAACTACACTGACTTTACATTACACTGAAACAACAAAAGCATAATTTATCAGCAATCGGGTAGTTGGTTTTAAGAAAGCCGTACAAATTAGGCCAAGGCTATTAAGCCTTGGCCAAAATAATTCAATTAAATTTAATGTAAACACTCAATTCATATATTAACTCATACCGGAAGATTAAAAGGTTATGGAAGGACACGATTGACGTCGAAAAACAAAAACAATTAATAAAAAAAAGAGATCCTTTAATCATGTCACTGGGTAACGTAGAACTTAAAGCCCTATTATTTGGAAAAATGATTACATACACAAAAAATAAATAAAAAAATTAAAGAGCTAATAGAACTAAATTATAACTGTCGGTCTATGTCGCCTTGCTTAACAAACTAATTTTTAGACTAAGTAAAACATTTGCAACGTGAGGGTACATACATAGGTACATGAGCAGAGAACGAAAACAGACCTACAAGCAGTATCACGAACTAGATAAATGTAGATATGTTGGAATCTATTTCGAATTGGCGACTTTGGTGAATCATTAAGCGATATACTCGAAAATAATAAAAAAATAATAATGATGATTGTGATTAGCGCAAAGCAAAATACAAAATAGTTTTTATGAATCACCCTATCTATTAAAAAAACCGCATCAAAATCCGTTGCTTAGCTTTAAAGATCTTTTCAATCAAGTAATCTGTCGCTTTCCGCTATCAAAGCGACTTCAGTGTATACTATGTAGTGGTTAGATCGTTTATGTGGAGATATAAAATTATTTATATTTGAATGTTATAAATATATAAATAATCTTAGTATACATATATTAAGGGTAGTGTAATCGAAGTATTGACGATTTGTGACCTTTCTTCCATCAACGAATCCGGCTATTTTCACAATATAGGTACATATATTTAGCCAATATATAGCAATTTATAATATATCGCCATACATGTTATTCTTTATTTTTCTCACTGTTCTTATTTTATAATTTGTTTATAGCCCCTCAGGATTGTAGAGACCAATAGTGCCAAGTTTCTTTCTACGTGTCCTTCTCATAAGTGGTCGTTCAGAAACGCTGATAGTTTGAAAATTTACAATAGTAAAATTACGTAACAGTAAGGATATAGCAAAAGGACGACTTAAAAGTGTCAACATTTGGCCTACTTGTTTAAAAAAAAAACATTGATTTCGACTGTGTGACAACTTTTCTAATGCAGACGGAACTATCATTACTAATTCACCAAACCTCAAGATTCATTCATAACAAGGGGCCACCTCAGCGATACATGTTGCGTGGGCGACAAGGACAGATAGATATAATTCGAGCAATGCTATTATAATTGCATAGACTTAGATATACCTACACCTTAAAGACCACTTGACATAATTATTTAAACGGTCATTGTGAGCAATTAAATTTAATGATTTACATTTTATAAAAGATATTAATTTTCATTGCACTTTTTGGTCATCATTAAGAAGCAAAATATAGTCTTGTCCCTTTGTGTAGTGCTTGCAACGTGCAGCATCAAAAGCAACCATAACCAAGCATGGATGGTAGTAACTACAGACAACACTATAGATCCAAAAAGTCATTAAAATAATAATAAATAAAATTAATACCTACATAGTGCCAAATCACCTTTTGGAAAAACGTTATTTCAATTTCCTATCATTCTATTTCACAAAAAAAAAATATATTTTAAGTTAAAGATACTGCCCAATTGTTAGCAATGTGCTAATTATTGAAATACACAAGAGTAGGATAGAATTGTTTAATTTACTTCATTACTTCGTCTGGGAGTGAAAGAAATACGTAGAATGTGTCTGTTAATTCTCCGAGAGAAGAGAGAGAAAAGAAATGAGTAAAAGTCAATCAAGGAAAGATATTTCTCATAAGCATTGGCTTTAGCTTATAACCTGTCAGTGTATCTGCATCTCCCTTCGAGTCCCAAGACTCTAGGCTCTGTCTACGCCATAAAGAAAAACAAACGTCATATTATATCTGTAGAATAGATTAAGTGTCAATAATTGGAATTTTAAGTGCCTATAATCAGTTATTTTAAACCATACATGCACATTAAAATTTCTAATTCAACATTTATAAAGACGACAAGCTTAATTATAAATAGTAAACAAATATTATATTTTAGCGACTAAAATATACTTAAAAATTTATTTAAATGTACTCTTTCAATTTTTTTTTGTACAAATCAATACCACATCTTGCCGATTGCTCAAGATGAAGGAGTGTTATCTACAAATTATTTCATTTGAAAATTTCTTGTGTAGTGAGTTTCTTTATATTATCAATATCAGGCATAACTCTAGTCAAAATTATCAAGGCAAAATAAATACTTGAATAAAGCAAATTAAAATGAAAAAGTACATCAAAAATGTAGCAAATGTAGCCTGCTAACTTGCAGCACCGCCAATTTGTTCAAAAGATGAGACATGCATATTTGCCAGTAATATCCACCACAGAATACATAATAAGTTTATACATAAAAGTTCAGAACAGCGATTAGTAGTAATGGAGAAGGCAGAATTTCAGGATCAACGTAGCGAAAGATACTGAATACGAGATTACTATCCTACACTATATCACAAAGAAGAAACTCTTGTTTCGTGGATTTTAGTAGCCGCGCGAAAAAAGATACAATTCTAAAATGACTTCAAATACAGTGCCAGAACCGTTCGTTTTATTTTATTATTTTCTAATTAATTATTATTTTTTAAACATTTTATTGAATTGTTTTTTTTTTATTGCGTATAACTATAATGATTCTGCCGCACACATCGCCATAACACAAATAAGTCGTGTTATCACGGTGTATGTAGCCAAACATTCGCGAACACTTCGTTACTTCACGCAGAACGCTGCTATAAAATGTAGAGCGACTGCGGCTCCATTTTGTTTTGCGTCTTAATATCGCGATAAACTTGACAAAAACAAAGATGCAATGTGGACACGCACATTCGCTGTAGACCGAAAACACAAACCTTCGTCTTTGGGCTACAGCGAATGTTATCGCAGAATGCGGCCCAAGGGTAATAGACATTGAACAAGTAGTGAGAAATGTTCGCGAAAAGAAAAAAAAACTATTGTTTTGATATAGGTGTGACAGCATCCAGTACCTATTTTTTGTGTGCTGTACAGCCATGTTAGAATAAAGACAGTAGTAGTGTGCAAGTGAGATGTCATAATTTACGCCACTATTGAAGATTGTTCTTCTTTGTTGACGCAAGTTATATTAATAATGAATTCTTCTTAAAAAAATTTGTTTAATTTGTATTTGTGGTAAAATTTATGTACATATCAATCACAAAAAGACAATTATGCAAAACTTTGCCTTTTAATGTTTATGTGCTCTGAGGTATTATTCTGGCAAATGAGCTGTCATAAATTTATTGACTTGAACACATTAGTAAAATATTGGAACATTTGTATTTATATCCATGAATATGTTCAAAATGTTCAGTCTGCAATGCGTCTGTGACGCCCCCGGTGTCGCAGGTGTCCACAGTCTGCGGTGAACACTTTCCAGCAGACAAGCATGCCTGTTAGCCATTTGCGACGTATGTAAAATGTCGAAAAAACTAATTTTATGATTCGGACAAAAGAAGGTTTTTGAAACATAACAAGCAATAATAAAATTCCTAATTGTTGTCAATCAGATTCGTGATAATACCTTAACATATTGATTATTATACACTTTTACTTAAAATAGTATAGAACTGCTTACAATGAGAATATACAAGTCACAACGATGTTGCTAAAATAAAAACAAATTAATCAAATTTTATGACATCATGTCAGGCAAACAAAGTAATTAGGTATTTATTTTATTCTTTAAAAAAAGATTCTCGTCTTATTTCTAAACCAGAAATTCACTTAAAATATAAAGTCAATAAGGCTACATTGACTTAAAAATATGTTGAGTATCTGTAATATTACCCTAATAGAGTTATCAAGCTAACATGTTCAAGTCTTAAATTTATGTATATATCTCTGTCAAATTAAATATTATTTTATTACATTACAATATACTTATTTAAAAAAAATTGTGATCATAGTTTGTAACAATTAGAATAGTAAATGCAGGCATTTGGTTCCCTTAATTTAATATTCACATTTCAATTCATTACATCAGTCATTAGTCTATGAGAAATATACACATTAATTAAACAAATTAATTCATAGCGTAATAATATTGCTCAGAAATCATAGCGCTCAAATCAATAACAAATTAGAATATAATGATAGAATTCGCATTGCGAGTCAACGTGTTGGGTCAGATAAAGGCGAAAATATCGAATAGAATACGCATAAACTATGCTTGCAAATTTCAACACAGAATTTCTTAAAAAGCTGTTTAAACACTGTACAAGTAGCTTTCCACTTTGGTTTTAGGAGCAGGCTGGGTGAAAGGAGAAAACCAAAGCAAAGAAAAGCGTCCGAACACTGATTGTATGCTCTTCCAACGAGATTTGCGGACCCATCGCGCTTGTTCTTTCTTCAGTTGCTCTATGCCCTGAATATAAAAATATTTTTTTTAATTTAAATTAATTACGAACTAATATTTTTTCTAATTTACAGAACTAAATTTACAGTTTTGAACAAAATCAAACAAAATATCGTTCTCACTTCAATAAAGATGACAACTACATACTATGATTATTTTAACAGAGTTCCATTTCCAGATACGTGTATTAGAAAAATGCTTTTATGCTTTTTATGTCATTTATAAACGATGTTCTGTGTTTTGCCGAGGACACATTTTAGCGGATTGTCAATCTAGTTATCGTACGTCGATGGCTATATTATTCTATAAGTCGTAGTCCAAAAGTCACAAAAAATTTGACCGGTATCTAAGAAAGCGGTAGTGCAAAGTCGAAATCTTACGGTTTCATCATTCCAAATAGCCTGTAGTTGTGTGCCGAGCATGACCGCCGTGAAGATGGCGAAGAGAAGCGCTTCAGCGATGAGGAACAGCAGTAGCACCACAGTGGCCGGCGGCGAGTACGCGGTGCAGTCCCGCCACTCGTGCCTGATGCATGTCACGAACTGGTTCACCGAGAGAGTCAGCGAGTGCACTGATATCGCCGCTATGTAGAACTGTGGACATAAATCACTCAATTTTAAACCGCCTTTTATTTACCCAGGGTATAATTAGTAGATTATCAAACAGGGGTAGGATGATATCAATGCACTTAGGAGTTTAGATGCCTGAGTGAATAGTCTATATTCGCATAGAATAAAAATCTATAGTCAGTAATTAAACCTTTAAAGGCATTTTCAAGATACATAAAAAGAAATTGATGAATTAGAACTCGCGCCACCTACTGGAGACCACATCACAACCTTGAAGTCCATTTATAAAATAAATATATATGTATGCAAAAATATATTGTTCTACACCTATCTAGATCTAGATAGAATTTATCTGTTATTATAAATTTGTAAGATCGAAGCCAGTCTCAAGGATAAAAGCAGCAACCTTCCAGTTTTTAAAATCAGTCATTTAAATAATTGTACATTTAGAGAATTAGTCAACTTTCAAATCAGATATTTACAGAACTGTACATTTAAATAATCGGTCTACTTCAGACTACACAGTATTTTTTAGAATCAGTCATTATTTGAACTAAAACCTTTTTTTCTTATCCTTTTCTTTAGGTTAATGGTTAAATTTAGTCATAGTCATAGTAATATATAAAAATTAGATTTTTTTTATTAATAATTTTTTGTAATTTTGTTGCATTGAGTGTGAATAGTATTGACGCAACAAAAATATCAAGTTTCTGTGACATATGACATGGCTACGACAAACACAATGACAAAATCACTGCGATAAAACTCGAGAATTCATACCATTGAATCGACTCAATAGTCAATCAAGGTTCCATAGAATCAATCTAGCATAGAAGCTGATAAAGAAGACTACTTAAATGTCGAATTCGCAAAATTACTTTCGACTTCTACTAATGCAACATTTTATACGGCATATTGCTATATTTTTATTATCTCTATTTAAATTTCAGCTTAGTATTACCTAACTTTTTACAGAAAATAAAACACTGAGAGATTGATAATACTCACAGTAAATAAAACAAAATACTTCTGATTGTTTTCACCGACACAGTTGTTGACCCAGGGACAATGATGGTCCATCTTCCTGATGCATCGCTGGCACACTGAGCAATGATGTGCTCGCTCCGGCTTAATGCTACAGCATTTTGTGCACTTAAATATTACTTGTCCTTCGCGAAAGCTCATCTGTCTAATCATCTCCTTTGTTGCATTGCCTTTCGGAACCGCACCCTAAAATTTATTGTACACAAGCATTTATAATTGCTCCAGTGGTCGGGAGTGTGTCTTGTGATCCAGAGGTCGTGAGTTCGAATCCCAATGAGAAACGACTTAGCGGAATAGTTGTGCATAACCTATTCTATGGTTCTGAACTATTGAGTTGAAATCAGATAAAATCTTTACACAAAGTGCCTACGCTCTATTTGTGTAAAAGCCAGTAACCTCACCAAATCACCTAATTTAGGGAGCCAACCCCTCATCCCAGAGGAAGCACTTATGATATCGACTTAATCTTTATAATACAATATTATTGTAAATTAGAAAAAATATAAGAATATTCGTTAATCAATCATACAAAATCTATTAGAGAAATTTTGATGAAATGTGTTACTTGGGTAACATACAACCTTACCTAGGGCGATATTTTCTGAGAAGCAGCTTGTTATAATAGAACTGACTCTACTAAGTCCTCTTAAACATTTAAAACTAACATCTAAGCTATACATATGTAAATGTTATAATAAGGGCATTAGGTAGAAATTTCAATAAATTTTTCGCAATAAACACAATCATGCTTTCCCACTCACTTTTATGATTAAAATGAAATAGAAATACCTATAATTATTCTGTGTGCTTTGCGAGAAAAATGATTATTAAAATCAAACAACTTCATTTTATTGTCATCAGCTGATTTATTATCAATTCCATACTAATCTGTGATTTTACTGCCTCCATGGTCTAATGGATAAGGCGTGTACTTTCTGATTTGAGGTTATAGGTTCGAATCCTACTGAGAAACAACTATACGTAACAAAAGTTGTATTAAGTATAGTTAGATTATGCATTACAGGTCTAAATCGCCTGATTATGCAAAAAGATGGATATTTCCATGCATTGATAGGCAAGTTAAGCTGTGGGTCCCAAACACCATCTATTTATAAATCAGTCCTAGTATTGGCTCTTATTTAATCTTTGGGTTAAGAAAGTTAACAGTCACTCTGTAAAAAGACCAGTAACTTGACCAAATTACCTAAGTTTAAGTAGCAGACCCTAGACTTCGATTTATCACTGACTTATTTATGTTTACTGTTACACATGATTTGTAGCCCAGTGAACTTCATAAAGTTTGATACTTACAGGGTCTGTGAACATTGTCCTTAAATGTGATGCAAAAGCCAGGAAAGCCAAACATTGGAATATGAATATGTTAGCCCAGCCATAAATAGGATATGAAGACAAGCTAGGCAGCAGCATCACCATCATCACAACAAACTCTGCATACAGTATCAGCAGCCATGTTAACACTGCACATATTATACCACATATATCCTACAACAAAATAACACAATCTACATAGTATGTATATTTATTCAAACTGTTTCTTGTCTATGTCTATACATAGAAGAAAACAAAGAGAAAAAGTATTAAATCCTTTATTATATTGCCAATAAAAGCCAAAATGATGTGGAATTACTGGCTGTCTGTATATTCGTACGCGCATCACGCAAAAACTTAAGTATAGAAGTATGAAGTAGTGATCATTTCCCACGAAAATTAGACGTGATGTTTATTCAAAAGATTTACATTTAGAAATTAAAAATAGCTTTCCTCATGAATGTAGCTTAATGACTATAATAATAATAATTAGAAAAAAAATTGTTTAGGTGAAAAACTTATATTGAAGAAGAATTTTCTTATTTCAAATCACACGCAAACAAAGTTGCGGGCACAGCTAGTAATAAATATGAAGTTACGCGTGGATTAAGTCACAGGTATAAGTTATTGTTAGTATAGCTTTGTATTATAAATAAATGTATATAATTGATCGTAATGGGTAAATTGAGAAAACGACTGGTCAAATAAAAAAAATTGTGAGAATGTTTTTACAACTGAGCAATATTTAAACAAACAAAATAACCATATTTCTTCTGAAAGCTCTAGAGAAGCTTACCAAATAGTCAACAGAGAACTACATGGAATTCAGTGTGGTGTGACTCGTGTGACTGATATATTTTTGTAAAAGGGTATCAAAAGATTAGCACAAGTGTATCAGAATACCATTCTTAATAATTTTGTTAAGTCCCTTAACAACACCATGTTCAATAACCAAGAATGGTTCTTTCAGCAAGACTCAACGCTGTTTCATAAAGCTCGACTATAGACTTAATCTTTGTTAAAAATGAACATTTGGAACTTCATCACAGCTAATAATTGTATTTTGATTATGATTTATGATCGGGTTTAGAGAGTAAGGTTTGCCCTAAATGCCATGATAATTGAGATTCCCTATAACAATCAATATGATTGGCAGTGAAGAATTTTTCCATAGAAAAAGTGTGTGCTACTTTAATAACTGGACTCAACATTTAAGACTTTATTGCAACTAATGGTAACCACTTTTCATAAGCTTTATATATATTTATATTTTTTAATGGTTTTATATTATTATTAAACTAACAAACGAATACTATATTAGTTTAATACATTAGATACACTACAATAAATATTAATAAATGTTTTGTACAATAAAAAAATGTTTTTCATTGTATGAATATTATGGCAAGACTAAGTATAGATAAACATTCATAACCTTGACTAATCTAAAAATTATTTTTTTCCCATAATTAACTCACAAGGTATCGAACCTGGAACCTTCTGGTTTAGAGCTAAGTACTTTATCAGTGTTCCATGGTGGATAACAAATAGCAATACTACTAATAGTTTTTAATTTATACAAAATCAAACCTTGATGCACCAGGCTTTGCCACCACAACACCTGTTGTGCATGTCCCTGTCTGGAGGTCCCGTTGAATAGCATTCTGGATCTATTTGGTACTGACTGTCCATATCATCTTCTTCAGAACTGTCATTGAATTCACGTATCATTGATTTTCTCTTTTAAAACTAAAAACAAAAGATGAAATTATTTATGTACTAGTTTTGCTATAAATAAATAAAATAGTTTTAACAAATTTCCAGCATTTTAAAATTACTGAATATATAGTATATAGTATAATTAACATTCCTAAAAAAGAGTTTGATAATTTCACTATATAGCATAAAACAAAGTCGCAAAATTCTAAACATAAAAGAGACATCAGAAAATGTATCTCCCTATGTTTAAGATCTTAAAACTACCTAACGGATTTAGATGCAGTTTTTTAATGAGATAGGGTGATTCACACGTGCGAAGGCGGGGCGGCTCGCTAGTATTATGCAGATATTAAAAGTTATGTATGTATTTATTGAACAATAATGGCTGCACCATTAACATTTTTTAAAACCTAGATCACCTTTTCAATGCAACTCACCACTGATTTATATTAACAATTTAACACAAATTAAATAAAATAAGCAATTATTTGAAGCCTTTAATAAGTTTTTCTCAATTATCAACATGCATAAAAACCCTGATACAATAAAGAAAAAAAAAAAAGATAATAAAAAAAATATTTGAAGGTGTTCAAAACATAGTACACAAATTATTTATTCGCAATGCTAATGATATTAAAATAGAATAAAAATTTATTGATATAAAACACAAGTATAAAAATAAATGCAATGAAAACAAATAAATTTTTGTGTGTCCTAATATCAAAAAGCTCCCTCTAAGCATAATGTTGTGGTGGGCCACAACGCTGGTCTTCCCAGGGCACCATTACAAAATAAAACAACTTTTAACGAAAACAAATTACATCATAAATCAAGTCATAAAAGATGGTGTGGGATTGAGTTTAAATTAACCAAAACCCTAACCCTCAAATACATAAACAACAAGTTGATATAACCATATAAAATCAGAAAATCTTACTTTGGCTGCACTTATGACTTTTGAAAATTTAGTATGTAGACTTTATATTTGACTTAAAAGTGCTTTACAGCCAGTTTCTGATGGTTGTATAGTTGTATGTAGTGATAATGCGGCAATGATATAAATACATCATTGTAGCGTTAGCACAACATACAACTACAACCATTATGTCAAAGTATGATTAAAATATTGTTTTGTATTGAAAAAGTCAACAACATAAGATTCTAGAACATATTTATATATAAGTAGTGACTTAGGTTGACCTAAATTCACCTTCCACAAATAAAAAGTATTTGCACTTCCTCACTTACACTGTTTAAAATAAGTACACAATCTCCTCTAAGCTGAAGGCAATTTTTACTACATTCGTCCTTATACATTGCTTTAAATGTGTGAATTATTATTTTTATTTTAGTCCTTTCCTTGCAATTATTTGCATCTGCTTTAGAGATATACATATTTCCCAACAGATATGATTCTTCCTGATTTTAATGTAGATAATTGAAAATTGTCTATTTTGAGAAACTTTCATTTAAGTAACTACATTTTTATGAATGTAAAACTTCCAAACTAGAACCATTAAGTACAATAATTAACATACAAAACTTGGCATGTCAAATGCATGAAATTAAGTTTTCAGTTTTGAACCTTCATGTGAAATGGTAATTGAATGATTATTATGACCAGTTGATGCACCCAAGATTGGTATACAATTTATTCCACACATTTAATAAATATTTACCTTCAAATAACTAGAAAAGGTGAAATATTACTCACTAAAAGCATTATTTATTTTTTGGAATTTAATAGTACCTAACACAGATTATATAATATTATAATAGTACACCCCAAATGAATTCGCCAAGCACTTCTAAATATATAAATAAAAATATATGGACAAATCACACACATTGAGTTAGGCCTAAGCTTATGCTGGAGACTTGTAATATGAGATACTAACCCAATGAAACTATATTTTATAATACATAATATAAATAAACATGACTGACATTAAAATATAATTCTTAAAAAAATGGTAACAGTACAGGCTTCAACGTTGATTGTTGTTCAACATATTACAAATAACGTAACTGTTGCATGCCCAGCCTCTAGAGTAAATCTATTCCTAGTCTTTCAGTTGTGATGATTTCTTATGATTTTGTAATACATGTGCAAATATACTGCTGATAAATAAAAAGTGTGGAGAAGACAAAATATGTATGTACTAATCTTCATGTCAGACAGACTCAATAGTACAACAACAGGTGCACACAGTTAACTGTGTGCACCTGCTTTAGAATATAAAGCATGTATAAATATTACTAATGGGCTTGTGTTTGCTCATATCTTACTGTATTTGTTGTCATCACTCCATACCCCAACATACTAGTCCACTAGTACCTATCTAATCTTCAAAACCCAAAATAAAAGGTTTGGATAGCTACAACATTGATGTATTTACAGTCATCAGTAATCAATCCCCATGGTAATATATAAGATATAGGCACACAAACTTAATTTATATTAAAACTATGTATATTGCAGCTTGACTAGTAAAAGCACTTTGAAATTTTCCAAGGATTCATGTCTTATCGAACGAAAATTAATTAGAAACTAGAGAAATTTTACTTACCGTTACCAAGTAAGTATGTAAGAATGATTTATTTAAAAAATCATTCAATTCTAATTACTAAGAAAAGTAGTTATCATCATAATACAGCGTTAGAGCCTACAAAAGGTAAGAATTTTAAAAAGATTCATTGCTTGGAGAAATTAACTAAATGATGTATTTTAACACACTTATCAAGGCCGTGTTGAAAAACATTCGGCCTTAATTTTTGGTGCTATGTTGAGTCTGCTGCGTTACAAGTTGATTCGAAATCAATAAACGAAACAGCAGATTTTCTGTACCCTCACTCGACTTGGCCAATGGACTTGGCCGACACCGCACCGACACCGACAAGACAAAGTCGGAAAATTATCATAGACCATAGAGTTACATAGATTCTATAGACTTTAGAAATATCCAACAAATCACAATCAACACTATCGATTTAAAATTATTAATAACTAGCTTTAGCACGCGGCTTCGC
>JADGIL010008174.1:3406-36464 GCA_020352625.1 Cactoblastis cactorum | reverse complement strand
TACAAGTACAGCTATTCACTGTTGTACATGGATTATAGATACCTATACACCCATATATACTTTCTCACAACAGCTGTTTACGTATTCGTCCAATCTCGGAGCACCTCCGAACACCGAGCCGAAGTCTGCCGAACTGAACCGACAATACACGGCTCGTGTTAGGTTTTTTCAGATAAAAGCTATGCAGTAGCTTAAAAATAGGTTGCATGCAATATGTTTATATTGTGAATGTGTTGCTTAATAGTGATCTAAATCACAAAAATGTTTAAAAGTACAAAAGTCACTTTAAATTTATGGACAAAAATATATTCAGCAAATTGTGAAGTGATACAACTTACTTGGCATATGTTTGTGATACCCAAGAGGTGACTACTGCCTGCGGCACAGGCTGCTCCACAAATAACAGGCGGATTACAAAATGCCGCGCTAATTCTGGCAATTCTCTAGAAAAATACATAATTTTTAATTCAAGCTTTGCTTGACAAAAGTAAACAGCGTTTCATACAGATAACATCATTAAAACAAGCATCTAAGTTTACACATTTCATAAAATTTTAATGAAAAAAGCATACATTTCAGATAATGATTTTTAGATTTAACCTTAAAACGCTATCAAATATTATAATTTGAGTGCATTGTTTATAAAGTTCTTACCGGTAAACAGCTAAGCAAATAGTAGGATAGTTGTACAGCGTCTCCAAAAATTGTGGAGTGCGGCTTTTCAAATATTCGTGGAGATCTTTGCATTGTAATGTTGGGACAGGATTTAAATTCAATGAAGACTTCGATTTCGAGGACTCTGACATTGTGAATAACTTTAATATTAACTTATACTAATATGTTCTGTTCATCTATCCTACTTATTTTATATTTATCACGGACCCAATGAAAATAAACGGAAAATTAGAAGCTTAGAACGAATAAATAAAAGCTGAATTCTGTGTTGTTGATGAAAGTATATAGACAAGCCCATAGATAAATAATATGTAGTAAAGACAAGCCGAACGAAAGCAAGCAAGCTATCGTCTGTCAGTTATCTGTCAGTGCCACTATCAAAACAGATGACATATCACTAAAATGCGTTCAAATAATATAAAATAAATAAATAGGTTGTACAACTTGTATAAATAAATCACACATCTGAACACGGGTAGAAGAATGGGTGATGTCCGAAATTTATAAAAACGTTTGATTATTTTTCTGGTAGTTGGAATAACATTCCTAGTGATCATATACAAATATCAGTTTTTTTAGGTGTATTAAATTTTCCCATGCCGTTAAAAAAATTGAAATCATTCGATGTTCATTGGTTAATAAATTATGTGTTGTTTAATTTTTCAGAGCATGGGAAGATTATTTATACAGATGTAATTAATTATTTTTTAATTAATTTTAATTAATTGAATTAAATTCAATAATTTTTTGTAATGAATTGGTTGACCTCAAAAATCTGATAAATTCTATCAGTATGTTATTCCTACCACCAGAAAAATATTCAAGCGTTTTATTTTTTTAAATACTGATTACAAATGTTTAATACTGGTTACAAATATTGTTCCAGTAAATATGATTTAAAACACACTCACAAGATTTTTAGTTATAAAAGAGGAAAAAATGCGATTATATTCATAAGATTACAATAATTTATTCCATAAAAAATTCACATAAACAGTTATGAATCTCTGAAGCTGCCTGACAATAATACTCATGAGACTCAGTTCGTCAAGAATTGCATAATATATTTTATTTATTTTTGTTTAGGATATTATTTCATTACGGTTATATTTAAAAAAGTTAGTCACGTTGGCGTTGTTAAAAACGTAAGCATTTAAGCAAATATATATTATTATCACATAGGTATCCAAAAGCATATAGTCAATATTTATAAAAGCACACGAGGTCCTGCTGGCAAGATATTAATTAACAAGTGCATACTTTACAAACGGAGTTAAAGGACATTGGTCTGAAAATCTTCGATCAAGATCAACGAAAGGTCCTTTAACGTTGAACGAGAAATTAAAATTTCACTGTAGCAATATGGTCCATTTTTTAAACTTGTTTATTTAAATCTTTAAATAAGTAGTAAATGGTACGCTACGTCCTACCATTAAGGTTTACAATGCTAAGGCCCGAGTTCACCGGCTTAATAATATCAGGTGATTTACTAAACGGACGATGAAATCTCAATGCTTGTTTAAATAGGTGATTATAGGATCATAATCATTGGTTAAAGTATGGTGAATACTAAAAATATTAAATCAGCTGTTTAAGTTTTAATCAGCCCTTTATAATGTTGGTGAACTCGACTCTAAAATGTTAACATAAGAATTATTAAAATAATAGAAGGCAAAGAATATAGGCAAAATTAAAGTGAATGATAATAATGCAAATGTCAAAATTCTGGTCAAATTAATAAATATGACAAATTGTAAGCTGGTACTTTTTTATTAGTAGAAGGAGCAACAACTTATATTTATTGGGTCTGATAACAAATAAATTTTTCTGTTATCTTTTAAAAGTTATTTATATATGTATGTACATACACGTTATAATAATACTTGTAGTTGTATATGACTTGGACTGTACTAAATACCAGGATTGCTGTAAAAATTTAGATGGCGTTTTGAGTAAAGAATCATGCTGCGTTTACAGATTTCATTTTATATCCATCTTATTTATGGGGTCTGGCTGGATACTCAGTCCTAATTTATCTCATTCATTTTGGAATAATTTTTATATTATATGTATTTACTACGCGCTTGTTTATAAAGATGAAAACCTTTATGTATTTGCTATACTTGGGTCTGGGTAAACGTTTATTTCGTCCATGGAGTAATCACACATCGAGTAAAGTGAACTCAGCGTTAGCGGCAATGACCGTAACTCTTAATAGGTAAAGTAGATTATTTTTTAATTAATTGGGAACAATACAACAAACCTATTAGGAATTTGATATCTAACTAATTTTATAATTATTTCTAACTAATTTTGATAAAATAATCATCATTGACTGATGTACCTAATGTTTGCTTCCTTTCATTGCAATGCGGTGACAATAAAAAATGAAATTCTTGCATTTGGATCATTGGATAGACTGTAAAGACAGGATTATTGAGAAAGAATCACCTCTTCCCTCCTTCTACCCTATTCATGTCAAATCCCTACAAAAAAAAATACTCACACTGGTTCGTATGACGCATGTGTGTGGTGTAGTTTCCAAATACGTGCACGGGAACAACTTACGCACACAAGTACAAGGCGCCGAGTTCACCGCATTCATTCTCGTCGGCAGATGGCGGATGTAGTAGTCGCCCTCCGTCAGTCGCGCATAGATAACTTGCCGAGCGCAGTGTGATTGCGATTTGCTCAGCACCATTTTGTGTGTATCGTTCGAACGGGACATTGTGTGTATGTGCTCCGTGAATAATTGTGAACCACGAATATCAGGCTAAAGTTTTAAACTGTATTTAGTGTTTTACTTTCGACATGCCCGCGGAGGGATCGATGCGATATCTCGGGCGCCTTTAGAAACCGCGCCTCCGTCATGAGCGAGTGATCGTCGACGTAAAAAAAAGTTAACACAGGAAACATGTCTGGGCGGATCGCCGACGCGGATGCGAGCGAAGGGTTCGTGTTCGAAATTCGAAAGCGGTCATGTCATCGCCTCTCGGATTTCGTATAAGTCACCGTCCAATGTCAAAATCGTGCACGTACCGTGAGCGCCGACCCTCCGGATCGTGCGGAAAATGCAATCGTTGGTAGTTTGGTGGGCGGTGGTGTCAGCCGCCTGGGCGCTGGCGGGCGCGTGCTCCAGCTCCATCTCGAAGCGGCCAGCGCGGCCCGCGCGTCCGCAGCGCCCGCAGCCGCCGCCCCCGCCGCAGCCGCGGCTCAACGTCACCTTCCCCACATTTAAGTGCGAGCAGGAGTACTCCGAGTACTACTGTCTAAACGGTGGAGTGTGTTTTACCGTGGTAATATCGGACAGTCCTATTTACAACTGTGAATGCCGTAGCGGATTCGTGGGTCAGCGGTGCGAGTTCAAGGACTTGGACGACTCGTACGTGCTGACGAGCCGCCAGCTTATGATGGAAACTGCTTCAATTGCCGGCGGGGCGACCGTGGCGGTGTTCCTGGCGATTCTAGTCTGCTTCGGCGCGTGGGTGCGCCTGCACCGGCGCGCAAAGGCACCGCCCTTCTCTGAAGAACGAGGGCAGGTGCAGCTAGTGGCCGTGGCTGCGCCCCGCGGCCGAGTAGCACTCTGCAAGGCCTTACCTGATCATCCTGTGCCTCCGCCTCACTAACACAGCACGGACTGTTTTGTTTATACTTTCGTGTATATATAGATAGATTATGTGTTAAGTTATGTTGCGAGAACAAAAGATATAAGCAAAATTTATGTGATAATTATTTTACGAAGTTTATAATTTATTTCAAAGGAATTTCTTTGTATATATGATCGGATCCCTTTGGAAGTCACTGTTCCAAAATTTCAGTCTCCCAGTGTTCATTTTGTGAATTGTATTCTGTATTTTGTTCATTCAGTGTGAGATCGAACAACAACCATGTACTTTGCTACTCTCTTCGAGCTGTTATAATGTTATATGTTGTTGTGGTGTTGTATCTCAGGATTCAGCAGCCAAAATTGTCCTTTGGGCCAAATAGGCATTGTCCAATTTGCCTCTTTCTAGTTAGAAACAGGTTAAAGTTGGATCAGTGCTTATTTAGTTCGAATCCCAGGTGCGTGCAGCATCCCAAGGCTCTCCAGTGGTTTGCTGCAGGCACTGCATGTTATTGTTTGTTATGGTAGCAAAAGTTATTGGTAAGATGGGTCTCAGGCCACAGTACTGTCTAGGTAATTGTCAATCAATGTTAATTGTATTTATTATTCCATTCTTTATAAATATAAATAGAATTGTGATGAATTTAATGCTTGTGCGAGGCAGAGTAGTTGGTTCCTATAGCCGTCTGGGCGAGAGCCTGCACATTCCATCGAGGATAGAGTATTTACTGGTGTCAGTATTATTTTGTAATACAATTAAGCCGGCAGCTTTACTTTATTTTAATTTATACCTGATATCCCGCTGGGATAGTGCTGTATTATATTTGTTTGAAGGCTGAAATGTGTCCTTATTAAAAGGCTCCTTGTAAATATAGCCTCTGTAGGTATTTATTAGATATTTATGATCGTTTATTTATTGACTGCTTTACTTAGTTAATGTTGATCAGCGATAGCCGAGCCTACGAATGGCAACGGTTGCATTTCATTCACCCTGCTAAGCGAGGCCTCGCATATTATGCCCTATTGTAATCTCATTATGAATCTCCATTTAGTCTGTATTTTGTAAGAAATTAATATTACATTGGATGGTGTAAAATTTGCTACTGACTAGTGCAGATTTTTCTGAAAGCTTTGTCTATATTCTTGCCGCAAGCTTTGTTTCACAGTTCTCAAGGAACTCTGAAGACCTGTGTTAAGATATAAATATGTAAAACCTGTGGATTTCTGTTACTAATTAGTGAAACAAAGGGAAACCATGTCTTGCTCTCTAATTTTTTTGTCTTTAATGTCTAATTCATAATTATCCACTTCGGGAACCTGCACTGGTCTGGGCTAAAAAAAAATTGTAAATTTTGTCAATAGGCTGTGAAGCAGGGCCTGGCCGTCGGCGCGGCGTATTTTTTATATTAGACCCTATGTACCATTCTATGTCTTTTCACCAGTTGACGAATGCGAAGCGCCGGCCGCCGGTCAGACCCTGGAGTCCTAATCCTAAACGGGTGTTGTCAATTGATTCATATGAGGTTGTCTATATGAACATTCCAAAGTACTTGTATAATATAACCTACATCCTTTAATAATTTTGAAGTATCTGTTAAGACGCTACTTGTTAATTATACAGTTTTCTATTGATCATTTGTTAAAAGAAAATTATACGAAACTAAATCCTTAACAAATGTTTTTTATTCACTATGTCGGACCTATTATACGGAGGTATGCCGCCCCATTCGGATTCACACGTACCTACGTTGAGAATACGAGTATCTACACAATTTGGTCTTTGATGTTGCCTAAACGTATAATGTTAATCATTGTTAACTTGAACTGCATTGAGTAGTAGTTTCATAACTCTTTTTATCAGTTATTCCTATGATCTTTTGTTGAGCAATGCAGATTGTTCAGCGTAGACGTCACAGCGCCCACACATTTAATCGTTTTTCGTAAACTTGTGCAATTCAACACCTGCCTTTTTACATTTAGTACAAATATAAGTATCCAATCGTTCCGTGAAATTGACAATTTAATTGGTGTAGTAATATAACTGACACGCGAACGAAAGTGATATATAATGAATTAATTTCAAATCGGTGCATTTCTGTATCACCGATGAAATGCGAGTGATCAAGAAATTTAAAGTGGACCTTAAATCAAAAACTATAAGGTGAAACCAAATAGATATTAATTTTCAACATTTAAGGTGTACATCAGTCATGGTAAAGTTTATTTTTATTAGACATTTTATAAATGGAAAGGTGTTTACTGTTGTCTGAACCTTTTATAATATTTGTAGTTAATTAGATTTCACATTATTATATTCATAACTTATTATAACTATAGCAAAAGCAGTATCGAGCTAGCGGTAGTTATGTTCTTGCCCTCAAACAAGGAGCGAGCAGCGTTCATTGAGTCTTGGGAGCATAATTTTTATGAATACCGAGTTGGGACCGGTCCGCCATCGCCACCGACGTTGCATAGAGTTCATTGAATGAGTGGCGGTCGGTTTGTTGACATTCCCCGAAAACCTGCCCCGCCCGGAATAGCCGGGTATCACTTACTCCTGATGGAACGCTCGAAATAGACCGCCTGTACTAGATTTATGCCGTTTTTGGAGTTCGATGTAACTATCACGCTAGTGGTGTGTCACATCGCCTACAAGTATTTTTTGGTCAGTGATTCACATTGCGCTATCCGTAACACAATCGTATGCAAATGTTTATTTTTTTAAGATAGTTATTTATTAAACAAAACTACAATTAAAATAAAGCTATCGAATACTACAGTTTACGTAGGCTACCGACCCAGATATAATTTAAGTTTTAAAAGAGTATCTGTATTAATAACTGATAAAAATTTATTTTACATAACGCTATAACGTTCCTGATCCTTCCGGGGTAGATAGTGCCAAAAGTGGTGAACTCGTAGGCAAAGCTTAGCAGAATGGTGGGCTTATTGGTGGAATGGATCCAGATATCGTGTAAGGTTGTGGTTGTTTTTTATAGCTAAACACTTTCTTAATGAAAAGTGAAAAACAATTAAACTCCTGTGACCCCCCGGGTGTTGCAGGTGTCTATGGGCGGCGGTGATTACTTAACATCACGTGACTCGCCTGCTCGTTTGCCTCCCTCTGCCATACAAAAAAGAAACAAATTATATGAATTAGTTTTAAAATTTTAAGATTTTCTGGTAGGAAAGCTTGTACAACAAGAACAGTTTTCACAATATTTCTACAAGTGTTGAAAATTTATATGCAATATGATTTAATCACAATAATGTTATATAATCATCGCCTGGGCATTACCACCGGGTGATTCAACGAGGTCAATACGTATAGTTAAAATAATATTGCACAATTTTCGCACAAGTCAATATTATAAATATGTATAAACCGAGCAATTTCTGATTTCTTTTTCTTCTTATCGCGTCATTTACATGAAACAGTTCGAAATCTTCGAGACAAATGAGTTTTTATTTTACAAGAGCAATGATGTACAAACACAAAGATGAACTTCGAGCTTATAACACTATTCTTATGCTTTTTTTAGCCTGCAGCAGGAATGGGCCGGCTCGTCCGGTGCAATACCACACTCCCACAGAAGACCGACGCCTGAATGGCGGCTATCAGCCGCCATGCTCCGTCCGGTGAGTGGGAGAGCCGGAGGCCCAACTTAGGCCTATAAAAAACCCAAATGCGGGGGTTTTTATAGGCCGGCAACGCTTCTGTGATCTCGCGGGTGTTGCAGTGGTCTATGGGCGGCGGTGATCACTTAAGTTCATGTGACCCGTCTGCTCGTTTGCCTACATCTTACATAAAGAAAAAAAATCGTTTTACGTCAGTTTAAAATAATGTTTTAATCCGATATCTGTAAATCGTTCGTTCGGGGAATAAGTCAATAAATATTTCATGTAATGTGCTAAGTTATGCAATAGTTAATGTCGGTATTGTCGATTGGCACACATGATCGCTTAAGAAATACAAAGATAATCAACTTTGATTATACTTTAGGGATATGTAGTAATCAGAATTTAATTTGATAGGTAACCAGGCAAATTCAGTATGTCGTATAAACAAATCTAATAAAGGACCGAGTCAATTACGTTCGTCAAATAATACTCCTATTCTTTTTAAAGCCAATTCAATAAATGGTTTTATTTATTTAATATTTCTTTCACTTAAATCTTAAGATTCTTGTACAAATGTACAAATTAATGCTAAGTATTGTGCACCTTTGGGACATTTTGAGAAAGACTTAGATGGGGTGCGAGGTAAAATGTTTGTTGTATAGTGGTTTGAGCCTGCTGCATCCTTTTTTTAGCCTGCAGCATGAATGGGCCGGCTCGTCCGGGGCAGAACCACACTCCCACAGAAGACCGACGCCTGAGTGGCGGATATCAGCCGCCATGCTCCGTCCGGTAATTGGGAAAGCCGGAGGCCCAACTTGGGGAGGACGGGGGTTTTTTATAGGCCGCCAACGCTTCTGTGACCCCACGGGTGTTGTCTATGGACTGCAGTGATCACTTAACATCACGTGACCCGCCTGCTCGTTTGCCTCCCTCTTACATAAAAAAATCCCTTAAGGGAAAAGGTATATTAATACAACTAACTACATATATAAATAAACATATACATTTCAACATGTATTCAATGCTTTTCAATCACCGTGCTGTATGCACAGCGAAAGTAGATATGTACTTACCGAACAATTAGATACTTTGTCCAACAAAACCATGAGAACACAGCTTAAAACAATCATCAAGTCTTCACTGCTGACGGATACGACGACCATTAAGTTATGAGCTCCCTTGCCTCTCTAAAGACTTCTAAACTAAGATATTTTAACATGGTTTTGTAGGAAACTGAGAGGTCTGAGTGTTGGTTGATGTTAAAACGCGTCTCGCTTCTCGTTGAGCAATTGTCCGGCTGAAACTTGGGATTTTTTGAATTTGACGTTATGTTTAGAAAAAGATCGGTTATGGTCTGGGTTTTGGCCATCACAGTCTGGCAGCCCACGCGTGGTCGTATATGGGCTACGGAGTGGTCATTGTGGCCAATTAACATGCCTACATGCCCGGCCCTCTTGTCAATGACTTCGCGAATTTTGCCAACTATTATACTTGGAATAAGGAAATTGTATGAATACTTTGCTTTTCTTTTCGACTAAGTTACTGTATATTCTCTGACGAATTAACAAAGATAGTATTATGTTTTTCTTGTCTTGCATGTATAAAATTATTTTTGGCTGTTGTTAACTAATGTCTCCCCGTCACTGGTCCTAAATTGTCACATAATATTGTTAATATAGACGACTGCCCGCGATACGTCTGTGCCTAGTGCGGGAGTCACTGTTAATTTTATTTGATTATGAATTTTTGGCAAATAAAGAATTTTTGTTTTTTTATTTATTTATTAGGTACAAATCTTGTGTTGTGTAGGACTAGTTTACTTTTCTATCGCTTTGTTGAAAACTGTTATGATAGAATTAAGTTTATTGAAATACATACATATTTTAGGTTTTGTATTTGCAAGGTTGGAACTAAGTACATTCTACATTTTATATAATTTTTATACAATTTTATTTATGATCACAAACTGAACCAAATTATTTCTTAATAGTCGTTTCGAAATGCTGGTAGTCTATAGCTTCAATGAGATTTAAATGTTTATTAATTGGTGATGTGAAAAAGTGCCTGCGAAGGTCTAATTTCTGAATAAATATTTTGATTTTGATACTGTAATGCGTTATTGTGCAAAGTTGTCCAGTGTCTTTGGCTAAATTATCCCCAAAAAATATTATTATACTTAATCTGAAATCACCTTAGGAAATCATTTTTATATTTGAAAGCGCATGTATTTACCGACGAACCAATTCAAATTTGCTATTATTACCGCACTATAGAGGTCCATGCAAGGCTTCTGTTCTTGCAGTTGACTGTACATCGACCTCTGATATGGCCAAGGCTCAGTCTACTATGATTTAATGACCATTCCTTAAATATGACGCACTTTGAAAAACATCAATAGTACCACAAAATACGGATAGTGCTGATTTAGGAGGTCGTAAATTTTTTATGTTTAATTTAATATGCGTTATATTTTTTTAAATAATCATGCATATTTTTAATATCTTCATACTGTGCACATATTAATATATTTCAAGGAAAATTGTTAGGTATTTGGGGTTTTCATGTACCTAATAACGTTTTTCCGCCACTCCTTCCTCCGGTATTTTAACCTTGCTCAACTTGTTAAAATTATTGTTTTTTTTTACAATTTTAAAATTATCAATGATGAACCTACTTATTTGGCTACTGAACTGATTGAGGTTATATTTTTGGGTCGATTGCGAGGATTGAAAATTTCAATAAAAAATAAATAAAATAAAATAAATAAATAAAATATTTCAATAAAGAAAAAAGTTCTCATTGTTAATCAATTAGGCAACTAGTGTTTTTAAGAATACCGATATATTTTAAAGATTCTTGGTTATGTCAGGTGTGCCCAGCAACGAATCCTACTTCCTAATTAACATTACAAAGGCAAAAGTTTAGATGTGAGAAAGTTTGTTACAAAATAAAGGTAACAAAATCTACTGAACTTGTAATATTTGTATGCTTTAAACAGCAAGACATAGCGAACTTAATTAATTATGTACCATCTGTATCATTGTACCTATGTTTGACAAATAAATAAATTGATTGATTGACAGTACTTAGTAGATACTTTTATTCTGAAATTACTTCAGGTATTAAGAAATAAAAACAATATTTGAATATTCCAGCCATTATTTAGGTTTCGGCCTACGGCTAGGGAGCCCTAGCTTGTTAAAGGCTACATTGCCAAATAGTGTCAGGTCGTGGGGCACCTGCGGGGCAGTGGCGGGCTTCAGCGATCTTCCAGCCGAGCGCCCTTCCGGCGGCATATGGCCGCGCGCGTGCCGCAAAAACTCACTGCCAAAGACTAACTGCTCTGAATTACACTTTAATTATTACGATATTAGTTTTTGCACCCGGCTTCGCTCACGTAAATTGGGATTTAAGTAGCCTCCAGCCCTTCAGCCACATAAAAAAATCATACTAATCCGTTGCTTTTTAACGTAAAAGACTGACAGATAACACAACAAACTTTCCCATATATAATATTAGTATGGATTACCACAACGTCATCCAGTTTTTGTATTGTTTCAAACTAAAGGTACTTATACTGGGATTGTTTCTTGTTCATTCTGTCAGATGGTAGTCAGCCGCTCTGTGTATAAACCTGTAAGCTTACCAAATCGGCTCAGACGTGCCACCGTTGAAGATGCAACTGGAAACTCGCTACAATAAAAATATTTGATAGATAATTCCTTCCGGCTCTCTCGCTCACCGAACGAACACAAATATAGAGTTGATATACTAACTTCCAGTTGGCATTTGAACTTTGATCATAATAATCCACAGTTATGGTTTATCTAATAAATAAATAGGCCTAATTTACCTTTTTTACTCAGAGTTGCCTCAACTTTTATTGGAGTAACATTTTAATATGTTTTTAAAGGAATTTTCTAGTATTTGCTACATACAAATATTAGTCAATTTGATTTTACATCATCATCATTGACAAAGTGGCGCTTCTAATCAAAATATTTTAATCTATGCCGAGCCACCAAGTCCCTAAACCAGTTGAGATGGGTGGGCTGAAAAACTGCGCGCACGTGTCACATGCTGCTCCGCGCTGCCAGGCGAGAGCTCTTCACATCGATTTCAACAGTATCTCGATTGTGGAAAATACGCGGCAATCTAGTTTATCAACCTCTCAACCTCCTCTTATAGAGGAAAGGGGTATGAAGGCGATGATAATTAGAATTTTAAACTTATAATACTCAGTCAACAATGATATCTTTAGTTATAGTAGCATAGTTAGGTATACATCTAAGTAATTTCTGTAGACGATGGAGATCTGTTAGAAGGGTTGCAACTTTAGAATTTTTAACCATTAAAATGATACTCAGTCGAGGGACTTTCTTCCATTGTTTTTTTGTTTCAGTTATTATGATAAAGTTTTTATATAAGTATCTAATAGTCTCTAATATAGAGGAAGCGAAAGAAAGCAGCTTAAAAATTAAAATGTTTGAGAAAGCTGCTAATTTGAAGGACGTTTTGAATTTGTAAGCCTACAAGCACGTGCGGTCACAGATTAAAAATAAAAAAGTACTAACTAGTGAAGAGGAAGAGTTGAAGAGCATCGACGTGACTTATCAGCGTTCACGGTGAGTGTTAATCGAACAATCGATAAATTAAAGTGCAGTGTAGGAAATTACATCGAACGAGGTAAATCACAAACCGCGGCCGGATAATTTCATCGGAATCATGCCATTTTTGAATTATTTAGCGGTCCGCGAAGGATTTATCGATTGATAAATAGAAAATTAACAAGCAAGCCTTTCCATTTTTCCTTTCTATTTGAATATGTTTGTGAAAATATACCAAAGAGAGCTTTAGCTTCTACTTGTTATTTGAATAATTATTACATTAGTCCAAGGCCTAATGATTTAGGCCTTCGGCTCAATGATTTAGAGGTCTTAGGTTTGAATTTCACGGAAAGCATTGTCATAAGTAGTTCTAACGTTACATCGCCGTATACAATGCGTATGCTCAATAGTTTTTAAAATGATTTTCCCGGTTTAATTAGGGCTTTAATCATTTATTACACATGACCACTGCACCAACACATCAGTCAAACCCAAGCGTTCGTAATTAAAATAGTTAAGGCGAATTAGTGAAGAAAACAATTTCTCTAGAAACGGCGCTGCGTGGGAGCGCTATTGTGTCTGGTTGTCGGAAGGAAGTGGTGCCAACCTAACAGAATCATGTTCATGGAATGTTGGTAATCTGCACTTTTGTACCTCATCTAGGGAAATAAGAGGGCTAAAAATAAGTCCTTTAGACTCTGCGCCCTGTAGCGAATGGAAGGGAACTAAATGTATACTTACCACACAAAGTATTACGTCTTTACTCCTCCTTACGGGGTAGACAAGCCAGGAGTCTTGCGTCTCGAATGCCAAGCTTGGTTTTGGTTAGCTTATTGATGGAATGGAGTGTCAAATGGTGACAGGTTGCTAGCCCATCGTCTAAGAAAAAAATCTCTTGTCTTTCCCTTGCTTGACTGTTACAATGTATGCGGGAAGAGAAGTTTTGCTCATTATTTGATTTTTTTTCGCTCCTGGTCAATAAATGTAGTCTTATTTTAGTTCATTTATTTGGTCGTGGTTCTTCTTGGTCTTCGTGATGTGAAATCATAAACTGCTTTCAAGACCTAATTTACACATTGAAATGAAACAAATTTAACGGATTTTATCGCGGTTTAATCAGTACACACAAATGAATTTTATACTGTTTTAAGTTCTCTGTGTGTAACTATTTATTGAGCTTCGACGTTTCGGATACTTATCGTATCCGAAACGTCGGAGCTCAATAAATAGTTACACAGAAGAGTATTCGCGTAAACTTAAGAAATAATTACCTAATTTACAGTTTAATTACGGTTTTTACTCGTAATAAATAAATATTTTCTGACAGAAATTAAAATATCTATGAAAACCGTTTCGATTTAATAATTTAATTTACTCTTTTCTGCGTGAAGAAATAACTGATAGAGCATAACCTATTAACATAATTAAAATAGAAACATGGGTTATTGAAAATTAGCACATTTAAATGAATGTTAAATTAAATAAGGTACATAGTGGCTATCTAATATACATTCTCACATTATATTTTACAAATCCAAAGCTAACAAAATTAAGTATTCAATCGATTCTTCTATGAATGAACATTTCAGTTATTGTGTTAGCAAAAAAATAGTATTAATACCGCTCACATATTATTGGGCAGACTGCGCGAAGCCGAGGCAAGGACGCCGTGTGTCTTCATTAAGACCGAGTCGTCTTCCCAAACTTGGCAGCCTGTTTGAATAAAGTTCGCATTATTTGGAGAAGTTACGCTGTAAGGAAGGACATCATAGTAATGTAGTTAAAAGTTGCCATTGGCTAAAATAACTCATCTTAATTAAAAGTATAGTTTTAAATCTAGTATCAATCAGTTTTGACGATCGCGACGCCTCCCAAGTCATACTGTATCAAACTGTTTAAGGGAGAGCGTGTTAAAAAAACCTCGTCGGTAACAAAAAAAAAAGTAATGTATGACTACGTGTATGTGTATCAATTAATGAATGTATATAAACAAGTTCTACGTTAGCCGCAGGTTGAGATGGGACGTATGTTATTACATTATAAAACAGATAAACATCCAAGACATAGGTCAATTAGGAATTGACTTGCCGTCAAATAGCAATTGAATCAAGTCTATCAACGGATCCGAGAGCAGAACCCACAGAGGTCGTCATGAAAAAATATTCTTTTAAAGAAGAAGAAAATATAATTTTTCGTTGTAACACACTATATATGAGCGAACGATATACATATAGGTGATGTCCCACTGTTAAAGTTACTTTAAACGACAATGAATCTGACGCACGCAAAGCTTAAGGTTAGAAAAACAATAAAATCTAATTCAATGAACTGTATAAAAAATATCAACAACCCGGGTTGGCATGCGACGCGACAATAAAAGTCAACAAACATATAGCTGGCCGTCAATACTGTTTACGTCCACACTCGGCCATTGTTTGCATTAACCCGGTCACAATAAACAATCATGCCTGATGAGAAATACCATTGATGAACTATAGATGCGCGCTTGTCATTTTTATCTGCTACGGAAAGGGAAAATTGCCCAAACAGTATCGATTCTGCTCGATTAAGATCTGGTTGTTGCCCATCCCGCGACAAAAGATTACTTTTTTAAGTACATTCAGCCTGAATATGCTTTCTTCCAGCAAATAATGTAAAATTCGATCAAAATAGAAGTTAAGTGATCGAAGAAAGGCTCCTTAATTGGGGATTTGTGTAATGAACAATAGGCAATAGCTAACATTCCGTTATAAAACGTGACCTTTGAATCTAGACCATTGGCTTCAGCTGTAATTCTGAGTGGGACTACACATCACATTTTCATTTACAAAGAAGCCAGGAATGACATGCATGTCAATGGATGGTCTCACAAAAATCGATACTAAAGAACGTGCGATGTGGAGGGGTAAATGTAGAAGCGGATCCCGTGTCCGGAGCCATCGTGGTCGCGGAGGAATCGGGATAACGTTCGGGTAAAGAAGTTTCATTAAGAAAAAAAGTCATAGTTCTAGACTAATCTATGTTGGCCGGTATGCCGGCAAAGAGTTACGTCAGTTTTGTCCAAAAATGCTCTACGACAATTGGTGCCAAGTAGGATGCTGTCGATTTACCTCAGTTGGGATTCATCACGCCTCAGGATTCGCTCGGGGAAAATTTGGGACATCATTTGGCTAAGGCGTTAAACTATTTGTTTATTCGGCGACGGGAAATATGTAGTTTAGTAATGTTTTTTAGGGTTCCGTAAACGAAGAGTAAAACGGGAACCCTATTATTAAGGCTCCGCTGTCTGTTTCTCTGTCTGTCTGTCACAGGCTGTAGCTATAGAGTTGAAATTTTCACAGATCATGTATTTCTGTTGCCGACAACAAGAAATAATAAAAACAAAATAAATATTTAAGGGGGCTCCCATACAACAAACCTGATTTTTTTGCTCTATATTGATAACAATAACAGATAGACGTTTGAATTTCTTACAGAAAATGTAATTCAAACGTCTATCTGTTAGTATCGTTCGTTCGTCCGTCCGTCCGTCCGTTCGTTCGTTCGTATCTTCGGAAGTACTGAAGCGGTCATGAAAATTATTTTACAATCAGGAAACTACACAATTCAGGAGTGCTATATAGGCTATATTTTGGCGCCCAGAGAAGTGGGCACGAGATTATAAAAAAAAATAGAGAACATAACAACTACCTAAAATGTTTTTTTCCTATATCTTCTTCATATATTTATCATGGAAAGAACTAGACAAAAGACAATAAGAAAAAAAAATACTTTTTCGTTTAATGATCATTTTTAAGGTTAAATTATGAATTAAAAAGTTTACCTTTAATACATATTTCCATGTCTTCTTATATTCGCCACGAAAGTGGATCAAGTGATGACGTCACTTCCTCAGGAAGCGAGTGGGAGTCGCGTCTAGATCTAGCAGGGCTACCCACTATATGCCCACTATAATAATGTAGGTTAAGTCATACGTTTTATACGCTAGCAATCATCCTGCGGTTTCCCCCGCACGGCTCCTGTTCCTGTGGGAATTATATGAGGAAAAGTAGCCTATAGTCTTCCTTGGTAAACGGACTAAGTACCAAACAGTGTCTTTTGTGTAATTTTAGTTTTTGTAGGACTCCATTTCTCGGCATCGTAGGTGGTTGTAGGCAGGTCACATTATTTGAAGGCGCTGATTTTCAAAATTGCAAGTGTCAAGTTATTCTGGTCGCAGAGATGCACCCCTATGTTAAACAAACAGACGGACGGACAGACATCAGTGAAATAATTGATAGGTTTTATATTCATTGACTTAGACACTAAAATAATAACTATTAAATCTCACATGAAGTTCATGTGTTTTCCACTCAGCAATTCACACTCGCAATTAGCACCTTTATTATTAGTCGTGTTGTTTGTTACAAGTTGGCTCAATTTCACTTCCTCGCAGGCGGGAAGTGTGTGGGTGTGTCTGTGTAGTCGTCTGGTGTTAACACTAAAGATATGTAAAGAAAACCTAGTTATTCAACTCAAAAACATTTTAATCGTCAAAAATCAAAACCAAAATATTTATTCAGAAATTAGACCTTCACAGGCCAATAATTATACATTTAAATCTCATTCAAGCTATAGACTACCAGCATTTCGGAACGACCACTGCTGAGAAGAAATGCCGAAAGAAACTCAAGCAGTTTTGGTCCCTATTATTACAATAGTTTTCGTCTATAAAATAACAGTACAGGTAGCGATAAATCGTGGAAAGTTCAAGAAATTTTCTGACCTAACATACAGAGGTATAAAGATAGGAACAAAAATTATAAAATGGCAATACTCTGTTCAAAATTCCACCACTGTAATCAAATTCATAGAGAAGAAAATGAAAATATACAAACTCACAGTTGCAACTTACAATTTCTGATAATAAAATTTCTAATAATAAAAACTCGCAGAAAACCAGCGTCATGGCCTAACATTACAGCCTATAATGTATTGAGAGGGGGCAATTTTTGGTGTAAAAAACCAAATAAACGATTTTTTCTTTCTTTTATTTGGTCTGTGGGTTTGGTGAAAGTGTATGTAAATAAAAATTACAAGGATAAAAAGTTATAAAAATTTTGATAGGGCAAGTAGTCCTTGTGATTAACGCGTGCTAGCTAACTACCAAGCGATTTGGCCTATTATATTTATAGAAGCTTCGTAAAATTATATGGTAGAAACAAAAGAAAATAAGTTTAAAATAAACTAAGTTTAAAATAAGGCAAAATTTACTATAAAATACAGTAAATTTTGTCTTTGGCATCCTTAGTAATGCTTGGCGGGCGGCCCATTTACCTTAATAGATACTTATTGAGGTCACTAGGACTGAAGGCCTTATTCTGAAGTATCAGGTGAATTGATAAATATCCGTATTTTTATACTGAAATGTCATCATCATTCAAAGAGAAAAACACTGGGTGTGTAAGACAGACAGACACACAGTTATTTCAATAGGAATTGATTTTGATGTACGGAAGTTCTAAGTGGGCGAAGTAATATTCAAAAGCTTTGTTTAGAAGTATTTTTGATAAAATATATTTTATGGGTTTTATCTTAAATTTAATTAATGTCAATTGACGTCATGTAGTCCACACTGACGTCATGTTGTGCATATAAATAACATTAGAATGCGGAATCGTACATGCAGTCGATATAAAAGTGATTTTTTAAGATTAAATGTATACACAAACATTGTTCTTTTTTTATTTTTATTTTCTTTATGTCAGAGGGAGGCAAACGAGCAGGCGCGTCACGAGATGTTAAGTGATCACCGCCGCCCATAGACAACTGCAACACCCGCGGCGTTACAGAAGCATTTCCGGCCCCATTAGAGGAGGGCGGAGAAGTTGGGCCTCCGGCTCTCCCACTCACCGAACGGAGCATGGCGGCTGATAGCCGCCATTCAGGCGTCGGTCTTCTGTGGGAATGTGGTATTTTCCTGGACGAGCCGGTCCATTAATGCTGCAGGCTAACAAAGCAAGCAGCAGGCTTCACACCACTACAAGTAGTGGCTCCATACCACTACAAAATAGTGGCTCCATACCACAAAAATTGTTTAATTAATTTTTCTCATAATTATCTATTTATGTACCATTCTACACTATTAAGACGCTATATACAACAAAGCAAAAACTTAATCTATTAAAAAAATTGAGAAACACGACTTCATAGACGAACAGTGTAACAGTCAAACTAAACAATTACATTTGTACAAGTCACTTTCTCAAACTCAATTCACTACCACATTGCAACTAGATACAATGCAATAAAAATAACTTTTTTTACTGCCTTTATTCTGAAAAGAGTATTCAAACATTGTAAAATCACAGGTAACGCATTGTTCAACGTGGGTGTTAATGAAAAAAAATCCGTGAGAGAGTGGCAAAAATGTAATTCTAAATATGTAATCAACAAATTTTCTTTTTTATTTGCTTGCACTAAACGATAGACAAGTAACGTCGGCATTGTTATTCAATTGGCCGTTAATGTACCTGTTTCAGGTGTGAAGTCCTTTTCTACCCTTTAGTTTAAGTCCATAAATAGTACAGTCAACTGTAAGTTATGTTACTGCCCATAGACCTCTGTGCCGCGGGAATAAATACAATCTGCAATAGGTAGATTGGTTTGCTGTTGACAGTACAGTTCACACGGACTCATCCATTGATACACAAACTCGAGGAAATGCGAACATAAATGTTTTGTGTAAATTTTGTGAATGAATCACAGCGGTGGGAGGCGTCATTGATGTCTATATGTCAATGAGAGTACGCTAAGAAAATTTTGTTAAGTATGTGTTTCTACTAACAGTGTTGAAGATTTTTTTCACGAATGAAAAAAGGAGCGTGATATTATTAGGGGTTGTGTGTTTATGATGACTATTTGAATGTTTTAGTTGGGTGGCCTCCTTTAAATATCTTATGAGTAAATAATCTACTAATATTATAAAGAAGTAAAGTTTGTAACTTTGTTTGTTTGTAGGGGGTAATCTTCGGAAATACTGAACCGATCGTAAAAATTATTTTACAATCAGAGAGCTTACACTATTCAGGAGTGTTATTTTTATATTGAGTGTATTTTAACGTAAAACTAAGTGGGCACGTTCAGCTAGTGTTATATGTTTATTTTACCGTCTCGTGAACAGACTTACATACACTTGTAAGCCAAATTTAATGTCAATTGGTTCACTTTTGATGCGTATCAACTGGGACTTGGGATAAACGGACACACAGATACCTATGACATTACGGAACTTTCGCCACGCGAGTCTAATTTGCATTTTACCAATAGGTTTTAAAATTACTTCTATCTTCACAAATCTATGACAGACTAGCTAATGCCCGTGACTTCGTCCGATCAACAGATACTACATCTTGTCAGCCCCTTGCTCGGTTACAATAAATTATATCCCTCAAAACCGTACATTTTTCAGGGATAAAAAGTAGCCTATCATTTAATCTAGATCATAGTCCTTTAGTTAGTGCCAAATTTCATTCGGATCTGTTCGGTAGTTTTTATGTGATGCGCGTAAAAATAAACAGACAGATAAAAATTCTGAAAACAATCGTTTTGGCTTTTATAGGCCCTAAAAAGAGCCTCTATTTATATTTTTTCAATTACAATTTTATTAAATGTATAGATAAAAGCAATCTCTGACAAACAATATCAATGCTTGTATCCGTCCTAATGCATTACTTGGCGATATAAAAAAATCTTTGTAAAAATTATCCACAGCAAGTTAATAGTCCTTTTTAGAAATAGTGACAAGCCATGTTTTTACACTCTGTAAACTTTTTTTAGTCACCTTTACAATTTTAAGTAATTATTTGTTATCCGTACACGTGTTGGGCATGATAAGTCCAGGTAACAGGTATCTGTATTGTGTATAAGGTTGGCGATTGTTCTAAGTTTTAATTGTGACAAAAGAATATTATCTACAACAGATGTTTTGAAGTGACGACTTTATTTTGTTGCCTTTGTTAAGTTTTAACGTTATTTTTTTTGGTTAAACGTTTTAATTTTTTCTGCGAACGTAAGCATGTTTCGAGTTAAGATAAAGGAAAATTAAAATCATCTTTCCTATCTTAACAACACTGTTTTGGTTACTCAAGCTGCTGAGTTTCTTTCGGCGTGTTCTTCTCAGTAGTGGTCGTTCCGAAACGCTGGTAGTTTGTAGCTTTGCAATCAATAAATAAATATCATGATGACGATTCAAATGTGCCAACATTTGGCCTACTTTAATAAAAAACCTTTTTGCTTTTGATTTTTCCTTGTTTCAGCTCTGATTTAGTATACAAAAAAATGTGACATTTTATTATTCTTACTTTCTATTTTCTTTGGGTCAAAATGTTAGACTGTTAGGTTAAAATTTATCTCTTTTTATATCTGTACAAAATTATTTCATAGGACGGACACTAAACGTGATTAGATGAATGAAGATATAGTCAAAAATTCTGTATTTTTTTTTCTTTTCGTTCCCTTATAGAACAGGGTAAGGTCAGAGACCATGCTGCCTCGTCATTGGTTCAGAATTCTCCATAAAAATGTCTTATATGTACCTATATTATTCCACTAGTAAAATTTTGATAATTTAACGTCATCAGTATAATTTCAATCCGTTTCAATTGATTTTCTAAGTTTCAAAAGTTAGTAAATTCGGAATTTTGAGATTTTTATACTCAAAGTGACAATTGGGTTGATTACAAAAGCCTAAAACGATGGTCAAGTTTCTGTTTATTACGTCTAGCTAATAAACATGGCCTATTAATTTCATATTATATGTAATTAATATCACTGTCTAGTTGTAGTTGAAGTACATATAATATGAACGAGTTGACAATTACATCATCGACATTTGTGACTCGTTTGTGAAAAAGGTATTTTTCCCACACGTATGAATAATAACTGAGATAAGACGGGACTGAACCTTTTGCGATCGTAAACATTACTTTTTACACGTCACCTACTGTCTCATAATCATATGAGTTACTTAGTTACATATTAAAAATTGAATAAACTTTACAACTTTACCAAATATTTGGGTTGGAATATAACTTTAAAAAAACAAAGTAATTTTGTGAATCAAAATAGTTGATTCCGATAAGAGACGATTAACAAACACGTAGAAATCAATCGGTGAAATTATCAATTCTTCGTATCCATTTTATTGTCCCTATTTATTACCTTCATGCATATTTCATCACCTCCTAAGTCACTGGAAAGCGGAAAATCTTAAAGCGATGAGTCAGCCGCTTGATAAGGATGTTATGCTGGCGGTACATCCTCATACACGGCCATACAATCATACAATCTCGTGACAATCATACAATCATTGCTTGGCGCCGGAGGATACGCAAATTGGGCCAATAATTCAAATTGGAGGTCTAGAATGATTGATTTTCCTGTTTTTACACCTTGACCTCAATTGGATTGGCTTTTCTATCAGTGGGGACCTATAATTGGCTTTTTGTGACCCATTCTCTTATTCTAGTTTTTTAAGATTATAATAGCTGTTGGTTCTCCTTGAAAATGAAATAATAAATAAAAATATAATTTTCCTTGGGTATGAGAGTCATTGCAACTGTTAAATTAGTTGTTAAATTGTCTGTAAGCCTATTATAATTTTCCTAGCAGATTTCCCGTAATTCTTTGACGTAAATTATGTATTTCTAGTGAATTTCGCGTGATGACGTCAGTAATTTGACGAAGTCACTAGGAGACACAAACACTTGATAAGACTTTCTTAGTCTATGTAAATGCACGTTGCACACATTTTGACGACCTCCTTGGTGTAACGGTTAACGCACTTGACCGATACTCATGAGGTCCCGGGTTCGATCCCCGGTCAGGTCATGATGGAAAATGAACTTTTTCCGATTGGCCTGGGTCTTGGATGTTTATCTATATATGTATTTATTATAAAATATATAGTATGGTCGAGTTAGTATCCATAAAACAAGTCTCGAACTTAGTTTGGGGCTGACTCAATTTGTGTGATTAGTTTCTAAATACATATTTATATTTTAATATTCCGGGAGCCTAATAAGATTGAGGAGGAAGTACAGAAAAAATATGTACAAAAAGAGAGGCCTATACTTTAGTAATGGCAGATAAGGCATGCAACCTACAATATTGATACACATTACATTTTATTGCTGTATGTTCAAAGCTCAACGATTCCAGTCTAGAACCTTCTAGATTTGTAGCCTGATTACACCCGGAAAACCTTAAAACGTGGAAGAATATAGTCTCTGATAAAGGCGTTAACAAGTATGTACATATGTAAATAGACTAGTGTAGATGTAGTAACTATAGTATACAACATAATTACAATGTAGTTTGGTTTTGTTGAAAAAATAATATATTTTTTACATATTGTACTAAACATTTATCTTAAATATTCTAGGAAGGTGTATTTAGACCAATAATTAGCGATCTATGCGCAGATGGCAGCACTAGCCTTGTGATTAATTTTGCCATTTCACAATGATGCACCTTTGGTCTATGTTTCTTTGCGGAGGCTAATAAGTATGTATGTTTATCTCGCTTTATGTTAGTAGATACAACATTAACGTGGGTTATAAATATTCCTGCTCATTTTTTAAATTTCAATTTGTTTATATTAAATAAAGTCTATCAAGTGTGATATCAAGTTAAACTATCTATTGACCATTTTTTGGGGATTTTAGTGAATTTCAGCTTGAATTAAAGCAATTGTTATAATGAAGATTGTGAGTAAATAATCGCATCAAAAAGATATTAGGAAAAAGAAACTATCAAGTCGTTTCATTGTTTTATCAACTTTGATTCTCTCAAATAAAATCTTACTCAATAAAAACTACAATAACCAAAAAATTATATCATTAAGCAAGCATTAAACCGAGTCTTAAGCTTTTTTATGACAAGACTCAAATACGTCTGCGTATAAAAACCTAAATTTGGCAGATACCGGGCAAATTCCTTTGCCTTGTGAATCTATATGAGAACTTTTTCGCGGTATCGGCGCGAATTTTCCCGCGAACTGTAAAACGCAAATGTTTAATGCTTGAATCAGTTTCCGAACGTCCTTGCGAGCTTGCGACCTTACTGTGTCAGGGTTCCAACTTGTTTATAGTACGTGGATTGGAACTTTGCGTGATTCATAAGTCTGCCATCTTGGACTTTGGATATTATTATACGGATGTTGATACTTCGAATGCACTTTGATAATTATAATAAAAGAATGAAAACCAAGGTAGAATTTTTCCACAAGCATGTAGCCCTGGCTACCAGGTTTTGATTAGAATATGACTGGTAAGCATTGAACATGTTTATATATTTTTCGTAGTGGTGTGAGCCTGCTGCATGCTTTTTTAGTCTGCAGCATGAAAGGGCCGGCTCGTCCGCGGCAGTACCACACTCCCACAGAAGACCGACGCCTGATGGCGGTTATCAGCCGCCATGTTCCGTCCGGTGAGTGGGAGAGCCTGAGGCCCAACTTCTCCAAGTTGAGATTTTTAAAGGCCGGCAACGCTTCTGTGACCCCGCGGGTGTTGCAGTCTTCCAGTGTGGGCCTTACATAAAAAAAAATGTTTATCAAATCGCTAATAATAAACATTTGTTTGAAAGATAAATGCTTTCTAGATTCAACGTCTAAAGAAGTCGGGCATTCCCAGCGCTCTGTAAGTATGTGGAAGTATTCCTGAAGATGGATATACTGGAGATACTCGCCCTGAAGATGGCCTTCTGAATAGGTCGAAACGGTCGGCGGCGATACCGACAAAAATTGACGTGACTAAATCCGTATTATTTTAATTAATTAAATCTAACTCGGTTCATTAATCGTCGCCGACTCTACGCAGATAACGGGTGCATTCAATCACTCATTTACTAAGTAAGGCCTACAGAACTGACAAACATTATAATCGATAAATCGATCCTTAGTAACCGGATCGTTTGCGGTTGCACTTTTGACTTGAGTACACCCTGTTTCCCGTCTCTTTTATATTACAACAATTGATAATAGGCTATCTCTTTTTGTAGATGACGAAATTTCACATTTCAACGCTTCCAATTTAATGATAAGATAGAATAATTATCGATTTTATATTCACGAAGTGATTAAACAACTGAAAAAATTGTAGGTAGACATTTTTTTTTCTATTTCCTACGTTTCATGGCGTAAGGAGATTTCTATAGAGAGAATCTTTAGATGAAGTTGTCAGAAAAAAGTACAATATCATCTAGGCTACGGCTATCAGCATTTTTCTATTTGTCTTCGTCAGAAAAGTGTCGCAAGAAACTTTTTTAATGAGGAATTGTAGTATAATCATCACGCCCATCTCGCAATAAACTCTTAACGTTCGTCGGTTTTAGACACGGGTTACCTACTGCTATTTTGTGCGTCGATATGCTATTTTAATTGGAAAAACGATTCTCGTTTGCTTCATAATTTGGGAGTGAAACTGTTAAGTAATTTTATGTAGAACTAGCGGGTTACACCCGCACTTCTTCAAATACTGTGGAAAAAAGGAAGCTATATGCAAGTTACTTGAGAAAATCTGTACGTATCATAAAATTGTAACCGAGCTATGTCTGTACATGAGAGAAGTATTTAAGAAAGGGATATATAGGGGACCTATATGGGGCCTATAGAAGTCAAAACTATTATTTAAAGAATTTTTGTCTGTCTGTAATAAGCTAGTCTATACCTGTGCCAAATTTCAAGAAAATCGGTTCAGTAGTTTTTAATTTTATTCGCCATAAAAAGTTTTATACAATCTTCTCTAATATTAATATGGATTCGGCCGTACTCAACCCAAAAAGGCCCTAGGAACAACATGTTTTGAAAGTTCCGTGACTAGCCGCTATAGGCCATAAACAAAGTTATATTTTTATAAATATTAATTAATACCGGCGGAGAATTTTATCAAATGGAGCCAACGATTATTTTAGGTTTACTCGGATATTAGTTGCCATATTTCAAATTGGGTTAACTGAACTAAGAATTTTTATACTTAGTTTAATTTAGTAGGTAATTAATTATTTATATAATGTTAATGGCATATTTCAGAACTATGGTTGTTAAATATTGAATTTACATATTATCACAGAAGATTTAAACTTTATACCTATTTTATATTTAAAAAAATACAATGTTTATTTGAATGTGACTTGGATTTTGAAAAAAATATATGCGGAAAATAAAGGCATTCCCATTGATCATAAACAAATTTAAAATTCTTCAATTATTTTTATTATTTCATTTAATTTTAATATCTTATTTGAATTGTTGTACCTCTCTACTGTTTAATATGCCTAATTCAGCTTACATTTGGTATTTTAATGGATGAGATGATAAAGTAAATCTTTGGTACATATTCTTTTTTAGCCTTGTAAGAGATTTGGATTCCTTATTCACTTTCTTTGCCTTCCTTCTTTTATAAAAGAAATAAAATAAAGGGCATTCACAAGAATAATTAATAATACTGTTTAACTCCCAACCCCCTAAACTAAGTTTATTGACATTTGACGTGTTTTGGGTTTAACCAGTAACTATTATCGTGCTATAAAACATTAAGGAAAATTAATTTCAGTAAATATCAAAAGCAGAAAGAAAAATGTTTTGTGTAAGTATATTTTTATTTTGCCTAGGAGGTTGGATCAATTTCGTTTTATTAATTCCCTTCTTTTTATGAAAGAGGGAGGCGAACGAGCAGGGGAGTCACGTGATGTTAAGTGATCTCCTCCGCCCATAGACACCTGCAACACCCGGGGGGCTACAGAAGCGTTGTCGCCCTTTTCTCTTTTCTTTTATTTGCTGTGGCAATCAAACTTCTTCTTTAAGCTTATTTTTTTCCGGAGTCTAGTTTTAATTCATCCCGCACTTATCTACGTTGTCTCGTTTTACTAAGTCAATAATATGGAAAAGAATAAAAAAAATTTTTTTTTTTTACTAAAGCTCATCGAAGTATTTTAGATATGTATTGTATGTACCTAACATTTCTATTTTTAGGAAATTATTGTTTACTTTTATTAAATACCAAACATAACTTTACATTTGTTTCTTAGGTAATGAATAGACCACACCTGTTTAGCATACTATAAAACAAACATTCCAAACAGCTGACGACGTGACGTGGACATTTTTAATTTAAAAAAATTAATTTCGAGTATCAATTTCACACAGTAAAAAACCCCTAGCCAAAAGGCAAGAACCACGGACCGTGAAGGTACAGGTGCGGTCATGGTGCGCGCGCGTCGATCCTTTGGCTTTATTGATTTTATGCTTTTGCGTCACTCGTGCTGTCATTATTTTCGTGTTGATTATCTGTCGAAAGGATAAAATCTATATTTAAATTGAAAAATAAATTGAAGGTAGCGCAAACATTATGGACATAACAAGAGTGAGGTCACCACATAGCGAAAAAAAAAAAGAAATAAGTTCCATTTTTGGCTACAAAACTTGGCGAATATACCACTGACATGAGCCCTTAGATAAGTAGAAGACACCTACAAAAAAAGTGAAGATTTTTTTACTGAAGGTAATCGAAATATCATTACAACAAAATAATTGTATAAAAAGATTGCTTGAATAATTTAACTGTCCATCCCTTGCTTCTTAGAATATAATAAATAAGGTGATTAGCTTTGAAAAGAAGTGGTTTTCCAAATGATCGCGTTTTTGCTTATCAAGATATGTTTAATTGCCCGGTGGACGACTGAGGTCGTATAGACCCCGAAAGTGACAAAATAATAACAGGCAGGGTTAATTATTCGCTGTTCGCTACGCCCTTTGAATTCGTAGACCTTTAAAAGATTTTTTAGAATAGACAGAGATTTTAAAAGCTTTCAACTTTTATAGAAATTTCATAGTTTTGTCGTGTTCATAATTCACAGTTAGTATAATGTTAATGTAGAATATTGGTAGGATTATTAAAGTGTCTTAAAAATATTGATATTTAAATCATTCGAATGCATACATATAATAAAACTGTAACTGAGCTATGTTTGTTCATGGGAGATATTTAAGATCTATGGAAGCCAAAACTATTTTTATTTTTGTGTGCCTGTCTTTATGTACATATGTTTGTAGCGGATCACATAAAAACTACTGGTCGGAATTTGATGCGGTTTTCAAAGTTACATATGTATATTGTAGAAGCTATTTAAAGTTAGTAAAATATATACTGTACAGTATATATTTGTGTGTTTTACTAACTTAAAATAGGTTCATCAAGATGAACCGTTTAGAATCCTAGATATTGACATAAGCTGGTTTTAACACTGAGTGTTAAATAATATACAAAAGATGAAATTGTGATTTGTTCAGTACATCGAACACCACATATATTGATCACAAAAGGTCTTATTATATACGGAAAACATTTGTTTTCTGTTACAAAATATAGATTTGGTTAAGTGTTAAAAAGTTAACTATTACATGTGTCCATATCTAAAACCTTCTAATTCTACATCAACCCTTCCCTGGGGGTTGTTTTTTGTCATTAATACCCGTTAATATCCTAAACGACTTAATAAGTCGTCACACTCGGCCAAAGTGAGCTAAATGAGGGGGACTAATTGAAAAGTGAACTGCGAAGCTTGTTAGCAAGAGTAGCTAGAAAATATTCAAATTTAAAGGGTTGACAAGGTGGTTTGAGGATAGGTTTAACGGTTCTATGGTATAATCATGAACGAATATACTATATAATCACACTTCTACAATATGGGTATCAAAAGAAAGGGCTTGCTGTGAATAATTTGAAAATCAAATTGACGTCATTCTAAAAGCTGGGTTAAAAAAAAAGATTTTACTTATCCTTCGGGTACGGAACTTAAAAAGACATGATTCCACCCTCCTGTCGAATTCTCGTCGACTTGGCTTCAGACAGACAGTAAAACCATTATATTAATGCGTTTATTTTGGCGTAGAGCCTAACTCGTACTTGTTACAATTTCCTTCTAGTAGGCAGTCTAGACGATGTTATGGGATTTTTCGTCAAATAAATGTAATCTGGAGTTCATTGACCTTTGAAGGAAGGTTTGTTTGACCAAAAAGATGAGTGCTATTTGTCTTTGTATATTGTACTAGCGACCCGTGCCCATTTGTTGGGCGTTAAGATATAGCCTATAACACTCCTGAATAATGTAACTTTCTGATTGTGAAAGAATTTTCATGATCGTCTCTTTTTTCCGAAGCTTAAACCTTACAAACAATAAAGGAGGAGGAGGTCCCGGGTTCGATCAACGGTCAGGTCATGAAGGAAAATGACCTTTTTCTGATTGGCCTGGGTCTTGGATGTTTATCTATATATGTATTTATTATAAAATATAGTATCGTTAAGTTAGTATCCGATAATACAAGTCTCGAACTTAGTTTGGGGCTTACTCAATTTGTGTGATTTGTCCCTATATATTTATTTATTTAATGAGATGGACAGTAACCTTTCGTCTTCATAATATAAATTAATCGGTGGAGTTTGTTTAGTTTAACCTAGAATAGTATTATATAATCTGTGGTTTAACACGCCAATCTCAAGAACTAGCAGTCTGATGTGAAAATTTTTTACAGATTCCAATTATCGTTGAAAATTGTAGGCCACTTCTTATCTCATAATTCCCACGGGAACGGGATTAGTGCGGGCGAAACCGCGGGCGGTCGCTAGTTAAATATAATCACTTTGACTTCTGTCATACTGTTCTTATTTTTCCGATTCGAAATTCGAATGGAATTTGTAAATACAGCATTGAATCATTTTTAGTATTATTGCCAGAAAAAAAAAAGAAAAAAGATACATTATTCTTGCTAAAATAATGGACGAAATTGACGTTCTGTATAGTTTTTTTTTTTTACTTTTTCTTTGCTCAAAACCCAAGTTTTAATTTTTGTAAGTGACAACACAAAATGTATTTTAATTGTAACATTAAAAATATATTATATTCCATTAAGTGATATTAAATTTTAGTCATTGTAGATGAAATGTTATCGCATAGATTTTATATTATATATTATAGTTAATAATCCTAAATAGTGTTAATGCTTTTTATGAAAAATTAAATTACTTTTTTTGTGCTGATTTCTATTCGGTGCGTCAAAATAATGATTTCAATTGTAAATTTTTATTAATTTCGGCAAGAAAATGGTTGAAAGATTCATCCAGGGTCGGCAACGCGCTTGTGACACAGCTGGTGTTGTAGATTGCGGTAACCATTTTCCATCAGTTTGACTGCTTTGTAGTTATTCAAGAAGCATCAGAAGAAAATATATATAATGACATGCACCTTTAAATATCAATCAAAATTTACATTTGAGACGTTTTCGATTGACAGACTCGTGGTTCTTATTATTAAAACAGCACTGAAATCGGTTTAGTCTAAAATCAAATGGCACGTATGTCGTACGCTAGCATTTATAGTAAATAGGTCCCTAAAACTGTTTTTTTTTTTATCAAATTTGAACTCCAAAGCTTTTACGCAAATTGAAATAAATGGCGCCAAAAAAATACCTAATCATTATGTACATGCTGATTGTTAGAAATATGCCCTTTTTTTCACGTTGCAAATTGAACTTTACATAGCAATGTTTAACGATGAAACTTGTCTTAACACGACGCTGATAGCATCATTATTTCAACTACATATTTGGCTTTTAAACAGGCCTACTTAAGGCTGTTTTTACCGATTACAAATAAAGCTTTAATATCCGACAGATGTCTCGCATGCTGTCTCTTTCGTTAATACGAATAGAAAGAAGACAGCATGAGATTTATCAGGCAGATATAGATACCGGCGAATAACTTGAACAAAAATCACGTTTTGCATCGCATATTCGCATTTATCAGCGCAGCATAAAGGTGTTTTGGGGCTTGGAGTCAAATTAAGTTTTAATTAACAGAAGTAAAACCGGTCTTTGATATAATATTGCTTGCAAGAAATATACAATGTTGTTGGCGCTCGATATAAGTGAACTAAAAAAAAAAAGAGTGAATGAAATGAATTTAAAAATATCCATTACAGCTTATCGGCTAAATGGCTTCGTCGCGGAATGCTCCTTTCGTAAAATACCCCCTTATTCTATAGTCTCTTTAGCAAAATGCCCCTCTCTGAGAAAGCAAACTACTCGTATAAAAAAAAAATCGAAAATTTTTAACAGAAAACATTTAGCGAAAGTGACTTTGAGCGAAAGGGGCATTCTGCGATGGAACGGGCTAAATTTTGTGCCAAATTATTTGCCATCGATACGAACTTTGCTTGTGTACGAAAATATTATTTAATTTATATTTAATTTGTAATTTTACAAATGTATAAAAATAAATTATTATCTACTTTAGTTGTTGTTTTATTTTTTCGTATTTTACGTCCACGCTGGTCTGAGAGCGATAGAAAAGTCTACGGGTTGTCGGTGGAAGAGCCGGAGGCCCACCTTCCCCGCCCTCCGCATTGGGTAGGGCACGAACTTTTTAAAGGCCGGCAATGTTGCAGTTGTCTATGGGCGGCGATGATCACTTAAATCACGTGACCCGCCTGCTAGTTTGCCTCCCTCTGACATAAAACAAATCAACCTGTCACTATAACTCAGATTTTTTTTTAAGTCAGAGGGAGGCAACCGAGCAGGCGGATCACGAGATGTTAAATGATCACCGCCGCCCATAGACAACTGCAACACCCGTGGGGTTACAGAAGCGTTGCCGGCCTGTAAAAAACCTCCGCCCTTCGAGAGGGCGGAGAAGTTGGGCTCTCCCACTCACCGGACGGATGATAAATATAGACAGTCTTCGAGCAACAATAAAGATCTATCCACAATTCCGAGTAAAATTAAACAAAAAAACGTCCTAACTTCAATAAATATGACAACTACCTTAATTGATGACAAAGTTTGATTTCCAGAATCGTGTACTTAGAAAATCTTTTAATGTGTGCAAGTTGTTGAAACGTTGTGGAAACCATGTCTGTCATGATTCTGGAACTGAAGCTTTTTTTTTGTAGGGAGGCAAACGAGCAGGCGGGTCACGTGATGTTTAGCGATCACCGCCGTTCATAGACAACTGCAACACCCGCGGGGTCACAGAAGTGTTGCCTTTAAAAAGCCTCCACCCTCCCCAAATAGGGAGGGCGGGGAAGTTAGGCCTCCGGCTCTTTATAGAGCCTATAAAAGCCGAAACTATTGTTTTTAGAATTTTTGTCTGTCTGTGTGTTTGTACACGCATCACACAAGAACTACCGAACGGATCTGGATGACATTTGGCACAGCGATGAATAGAATAAAAGATAGGCTACTTTTTATCCCGAAAAAATGTACGGTTCCAGAGGGATATAATTATTGTAGTTGTACCAGCGGACGAAGTGGCGTGCATAAGCTAGTTTAAAATAAAAAACCAAACTTGCAAAAAACTATTTATTCCCAATAATTTTCTTTTTTTTCTTGGGCAAATTTTCAGTTTTCACTTCTTTAACGCCCTCTGCCTTCCTTTTGATCTTTGTGATTTTGCCGATTACATTTTTAAACCTATCGTCTTTTTTCATCAAACTTTTATTCACTTTCTTGAGACCATTTTTGATGGACGCGTCGATATCTTCCGTCTCTGTCGGTTGCAGGCGATTTTCCGTCTGCTGACTTGCTTCATCCTTTTTTAACTGCGATTGTAACTGTTTTATTTTCGCCAATTTGGCTTTTTTGGCCGCTTTGATGCGTTTCCGACGCATTTCTTCCAATCTGAAACATATTAGTTTATAGATGATGTGATGTTGTATTGATGTATGTGTTTATTATTACTCTTTCACGAAAAACTTTTGGAAAGATTTGGATAAAACTCTTTAGTAATTAACAAGTAAAGACGCAAGCGAGGCTGCGGGCAAAAGCTAGTATATATCTATAAATATAATAAAATTGTAACTAAGCTATGCCTGTACATAGGAGATATTTAGGAAAAAATATATAGAGGCTCTTTATAGGGCCTATAAAAGCCAAAACGACTGCTTTTAGAATTTTTGTCTGTCAGTCTGTCTGTATATTTGTACACGCATCACACAAAAACTACTACTACAGATCTGGATGAAATTTGGCACAACGATAGACTATGACTTAGATTAAAAGATAGGCTACTTTTTATCCTGGAAAAATGTCCGGTTCTCGAGGGATATAGTTTATTGTAACCAAGCCAGGGGGCTATTATTGTATCCAGTGGGTCGGACGAAGTCGCGGGCANNTAGTAAATAAATATATGTGTTTGCTATACGCGATTCTTTCTTTTGTCTGGTACGTCATAATTTAGAGGTGAATGAATGAATGATTTATGGTATTTAAATTTCATCAAAAATGTGTATAGCGCTTTAAAAAAAAACTAAACTCACCCCTTTTCCATGGCTTCGGGGTCCACTCCGGCTTGTATCCACCTCTTAATACGATAATTCCTCTTTCTCTGCTCAAATTCCTCGTTGTCCAATTGGGCCTCTTGTTCCCGCCGGGTGACGCTCACTGTCGTGAAGATTTTCACCGCTTCATCATCTGAAACGGTGAACATTAAAAACATATATAAAATAAAACGACCGCCGT
>JADGIL010008172.1:0-12534 GCA_020352625.1 Cactoblastis cactorum | reverse complement strand
AATAGATGGCGACACATGCGTTTTAAATATTATAAATGCGAAAGTTTGTGAGTAGGTCACTACTGAACCGATTACGATGAAATTTGGTATGTAGGTAGCTGAAGACCCAGAATAACATATAGGCTATTTTTTATTCCGGAGTTCCCGCGGGATTGATTCCTAATTGAATTTTATAGGGTTTCCACGCGGACGAAGTCGCGGGCGGCCTCTAGTAATAATATAAAATATACATCTTGACCTAGCTGAGGTTCGAAGCCAGGAGCTGTGGCAAAGACTTTGTCAAATATGTTTTATTTATTTGCAATTACCTTTTCACCTGCCGTATTAGGAATTAATAACGACCCGTGGCCCGGCTGTCCTGTGCAGTGGACGTGTATTTCTAAAAAAAAAAAAAATATAAATAAATAATTTGTTTGCATTTGTTGTTGTTTTTATGTCAGACGGAGGCAAACGAGCAGGCGGGTCACGATATGTTAAGTGATCACCGCCGCCCATAGACAACTGCAACACCCGCGGTGTTACAGAAGCGTTGCCGGCCTAAAAAAAGCCTCCGCAGAAGTTGGGCATCTACGAAAAATTTCAATTTTCTTGCCATAACGATTCATGAAGCGCAACCTGATGACTGACAGATGGACCGACAGACAGACGGACCGCGGTTTCTCAATAAAAGGTTCCCTTTTTACGTTTTATTTCTAGGAATAATTAGTAAAGCAATAAATATATAGTTAATATATTAATAGATATTGGAATTTAAACTTCTTGTGGTTGTCAAGTATGGGATAAATTAAGGAACAACAGTTCAAATTAATTAATTCTTTTTTATTCTTACGCCAAATACTCCTTTCGCCATTAAAAATTATGAATTCTTCGCCAGGATTTGCCATGCCCTCATCCAAAGCGAATCCAATGTTCAGGGCTTTGAACTCATCAGTGTTAATGAATTTCTTCATGCCATCTAGTCCACCGATCTCTTCATCTGTAAACATGTAACAAAGTACAAGTTTTAATATGTAAAAATTCAGCAAATCCAATACATAAAAGCAGATCCAATACAGTCCAGCCGTTGAGAAGAATAAATGTTAACATTCGATATTAATTTTTCATGGGCAAAATTACTGTGGCGTCCCCTAGCGTACAAACATCATAACTCATCCACAATATCTACTGACCTCCTGTTAGCGACTGATGCACCTAGATTGAACGACGTTTATCTATTCGATCTAGATTACCGACCATTGGGCGGAACGATACTATATTTTATAATAAATACACATATGTATATACATACAAGATCCAGGACAATCAGAAAAATATAATTTTCCATCATGACAATATGACCTTCCGAGTAGCGGACTAGTTTAGAGGATATTTTTCCTGCATATTTTTATTTGTGAAATCAAAAGATCTTCCAGGGAGCATCACTTGATTAGCGGACCTATAACTTACCAGGTACAAAAGACACGTGCACCGTCCTCTTCAGCTGCACACCGGCTTGTTTCAGCTTCCTTATCGCCTCTAAATACTGTATGCCGACACATTTCATGTCCTGAGAGCCCCGTGCGAAGATCCTTCCCTGCTCGTCAATGTGCCCGCTGAACGGCGGATGTTTCCAACTTTTCTGGAGACAATTTTTTTTTATAGTAGGTATGCCATTTACATTACAAAACCCGGGTTCGAATCCCGGCCAGGTCAGGATTGAAAATGAGCCTTTTCTGATTGGCCTGGGTGTTGAATGTTTATCTAGATATATATTTATTACAAAATGTAGTGTCGGTGAGTAGTATCCCTTAATACAAGTCTTGAACTTAGTTTGGGGCTAACTCAATTTATGTGATATCGTGTAAATCACAGACAGAGTTAAGACTCAAATTCTTCCCATAGACTTTCTATAGATATCTTTTTATTTTAAAAAAATCTGAACTGTTTTAATAATTATAATCATTAAAATCAGTTTGGTTCTATAATAATAGACTTCTAATCACTTTTAGAAAATCACTTTATCCAGAAATAACATAGGCTACTTTTTTAATCTGAATATCTACAGGAAATTGGAGGAGCTATTGAAATACTATTATAATATTAATTACTTTAAGAAAACAAGTAGGTACTTACTGTAAGTACTTTTTACATGGCGTACTTTTGGATAATTATTTTTTACTACAAAGTTGTCCAAAGAAGCTTTAAGCAGTAAAGCTTTTTTGGAGTTTCTTTCGGCGTGGTCTTCTCAGAGGTGGTCGTTACGAAACGCTGGTAGTTTGAAGATTTGCAATAAATAAATAAATAGCAAAATGATAATCAAAACTGCTAACATTGGCTTACTTGAATAAAAACACATTTTGATTCTGTTTCCTTTTTTAACCCCTGACGCAAGAAGAGGGGTGTTAAGTTTGATGTGTGTGTACCACGTGTGAGTGTATTATTACAGCTCCCAAACTGATTTAAATTCTTTTTTTTTTGTTTTGTTACAAAGGTGACTTAATCTAGTGTTCTTATCTATGTTTTAACCTTCGACGCAAAAAAAATGAAGTTTGACGTTTATTTTGTAATATTTTTGTCGGAAGGTTTTTGAATTTTTAATTTAATTGCTTGTTTATCTTTTAGATACCACCATTTAAAAAAGTACTTACTTCGAATACAGGCACAACATCCATGTGAGAATTTAACAAAATCGCTGGGAGGGTCGGCTCTGTGCCAAGCCATGTCAATACCACTATAGGCTTTTTGGGAACCACCTCGTACACTTTCACTGGCAAGCCGATTTGTTGTGCCTGTTTCTTGAGAAAGGACACGCAGCCATCTGAAAAGTAAATCATAAAATAGACATTTTACGAAAGAGACAACCTGCGAAGGGAACCTTATGAGAATGATACATTTTGCGATACGGGGGCAGTTTGCAAAAGAGGGGGTTTGCTTGCTGAGATATGTTTTTCTATCATCAGAGTTAAATCTTCTTTCAATAATTTATTATGAAATACTTTTGTATATATTTATACTACAGTAGCGAGAAATCACACGACTGAGTTTGCCTTAAAGTAAGGTCGATACTTTTGATATGCGATCCTAACTAAGATTTTATAACAAATAGACAAACATCTAAGACTCAGGCCAATCAGAAGAAAAATCATTTTCCATTATGACCTGACTTGGTCGGGACATTTGAGTAGCGACAGATCACAGAAAACGATCATGAAAACGACTTGTAATTTAGTTCTTAAATGATTAAAAATTCACAGAAACTGTACTGGACCAAATAAAAAAATATAATAAGTATGTATCTCTGGTCCAAACAGGATTTATAACTTAAAACGTGTCACTTGTTAAATTCACATTATTCAATCTGTTTGATTGAGCGGAGATCATTCTAGATCCCTCTATGACTTGCAATCGGGTGTTCAATTCGCGGTATCCTCATTAAATAAATAGTTGGTATATACTAGCTGCAATTTACACTGAATGAAGCACAACTACAATTTTGCAGTTGTAACTAGTTGTAATATATATGTGTATATGAATCTTAAAGTTAGTACTGTAATGTATAGATAAATAAATATATAGGTACAAATCACACAAATTAAGGTAGCCACAAACTAAGTATCGAGACTTCTATTATGGAATACTAAATCAAAGATACTATTTTTGAAAATAAATACATATGTATGTATATAGATAAACATCCAAGACCCAGGACAATCAGTAAAGACCATTGTCATGGCCTGATCGGGATTCGACGCCGGTACTCTAAGATACGAACATATTATACAACATCACGATATCTTTTCCTTAATGGTCTCGAGAGTGTAAACCGTAAAACTACACCTTAATGACCCGCCATTCAGCTAAGCGTGGCCTTCGAGTCTCACAACTCTTGGCTTTATGTACCCCGTAAGAGTAAAATATGTGATACTGTACTGTCTAAGCTGTACTGTGTATTGCACATACGCAGTACGGCTCGTATGTATGTACTTATCAGTAGCTTTAGCAATATGTCACGATCCTTTAAAAACAGATACAGTGACAAGTTTATCTGATAATGGCAAGATATTAAGACACTAGTTTATGATTCCCGGGTAAGACTAAAAATACAGTAAAAAAAACCTGGCCAAATGCAAGTCGGACTCGCGCATAACGGGTTATTTATATAAAATGGATATAAAATCACATTTGTTATGTGGAAGCCCCCTTAAATATTTATTTTATACTGTTTTTACTATTTGTTGATATACCGGCAACAGGAATACATCATCTGTAAAAATTTCAACTGTCTAACTATCATGGTTCTTAGGGTTCATGAGATACAGATAATACATATAAGACACAAGTTTAAATTTACTCCTGCTTTTATCATAGAGTTAAATGTCAAATAAAATTAAAATAATTCGATATAAATATGTGGTAATACATATGTAGGTAGCACACGAACTTACTACTTACTAGTTTCTTTTTATACCCAAATTCCAAAGATGTCCATTTTTAAAGGCCGGCAACGCTTCTGTGACCCCGCGGGTGTTGCAGTTATCTACGGGCGGCGGTAATCACTTAACATCGCGTGACCCGCATGCTCGTTTGCCTCCCTCTTACATAAAAAATATTATATAAAAAGATATCGCAACACCGGGCCCGGTTGTATTGTAATAAATAACATAATAATAAATTAGCTCAAAACATAACAATGACTTACCGTAGTCAACATTGGGTTGTACGCTTGGGATCTTCAGGTATTCCACAAAGTTGGCCACAGCCGGGTTGGCTAGATAGTTCGCCATCACCGTTCACGAGGTAACGCTAAGGCGTCCGACGCGGCAATGAGACGAGGAGGCATATCACTGCCGAGCAACCGGCGATAATGAGATAGGTACTGTAAATATTGATGGCAATGACGGCTAAACTTTATAATAATATGTAGGTATTTGATGTCATATCAGTAGTAATGTTATAGTTATGTAATCTACCTTATGAAGAGAAAAGATTTTTAATTTTGTGTTTATGTAATAAACTAACTCGAAATTAGTGAACCCATTTAGATCTATTTTTTTGGCTCCAGTTCCACTTCAAAAGGAAAGATATGAAAGCCTTATAGAATCCCTTTTTGATGCTGTATGTCCATCTGTAAAGGCTCTTTATCTAAGATATGCACAGAGGTACCTATAAAGTCGAAATTGATACAAAATACTCAGATCTACAGAAAAGTTCAAACTTATAAATCCATGCAATCAAGAAGAATTAAAATTAACACACAGGCACCTAAACATATGCACCTACATCAGCAACAAACTTAAACAACAACTTTTTTTGGTTATACATTGTAAATCACAAAAGTACAAAACCTATGAGGTAGAAACATGAAATCAACAATATCAAAACAACAGGCAAAAAGCAACACCTTACACTATATGCTTAGGTAAAAAAAACATTAATGAAGAGGTATTTTAATAACATAAAAAAGCGATTTTACTACTTAATATTTCCAGTTGTTGCAGAAAGATCAACTGAACATCATGAGATTGAACTGGAAATTTTGTATTAGATAATTTGCACAAAACCCTCACTACAGATGGCCTACTCACAATTGGCGTTTTTTCATTATTAGGAAGATATTGTTGTTCAAGCTCTAACACCAGGGTAGTAAAAAATTACAATTTTCCATTATATGTATGTATTTAGTGAGCATAACTCATATACTTTTTATGACAATATAAAAACTAGACGGATGGACATTGGTTAAATCTTTGGTCTAAGAGGTTAGTCTGCAGATTCTCTGTGAAATGACATGCAAAACTCAAAGTGATATTTTTTTACTACCGTGGTGTTTAGAACTTAAGCAACAAAATACATAATATATTTAATCATTTTGGTTTTTTGCTAGCATTGTATCAAAATATTTTTTCTGAAATCCTAGTAATGACTTTTTTTTGTAACAGGGAGGCAAACGAGCAGACGGGTCACATGATGTTAAGTGATCACCGCCGCCCATAGACAACTGCAACACCCGATGGTAACAGAAGTAAAAATCTTCTGTGGCTGATAACCACCATTCTAGCGTAGGTCTTCTATGGGAGTGTGGTACTTTCCCTGACGAGCTGGCCCATTCTTGCTGCAGGCTAAAACTTATGTACTTTTTTTGTTAAAAAGGTTACCTAATCAATAGTGTTTTAGCTATGTTTTTAATTCCCAACGCAAAAAGAAGGGTGTAAAAATGTTTGATGTGTATTATATTGTTTTTAATTTAATTACTTGTTCAAATATTTGTTTCCATATTCCCCCTCCACTCATTTCTACACCTATGCTTCCATAGGTATTACTTTACTCTTTGCATGTTAATTGTGAAAGCTTTTGAGATGGATGATTAGTCTGTCATTTGGCACCATGTGACCAAGCTCCATGATTTCAGAAACAATATTTATAATAAAACATATATTATAATTATGACAGAGCTAAAATTCCCACGTAAATAAAAGTTCTTTTCCATCATGACCTAAATGAGGATTGAACCCAGTACATATTAAATTCAGAGGCAAGGACCGACTGTATCTCTGTGAATATTATATAGATATTTCATAAAATAAATAATTTTTGCTATCATAACTTTCGGTAATAGTACTGTTTTTTTCTACTAAATAGTTATTATTGTAAATTTTAATAAAATGAGTTAAGCTGATAGTGTAGCAAAAATTAGTTGCGAAGTAATATGAACATGAACATATTTGTATATACAAATTTTTAAAACTTACATGTTGCCGTATAACTAGACAGATTGTAACTACGCTACCACTATATATTTTACCGTTTTAATTTAAGGAGTTATGTATATTAAACCTATAAACTAAAATAGGTTTATCACCGTGTTTTTTCACAACAATTACTTATTTTCCCTTGTTTTTCATTCTCAATTGAACGAACGTAATCAAGTAGTACATAAAATATCGAAATGCCATTGTCACTGTCACTCGTTGGGACCTTAGATCATGAAAGAAATTAGGACCTATTACACGCATATTTGGAATGTGCACTACTCGGACCAAGTAGTGCACTATGACCAAAGAACGAGCCGACAGCGCCGACAGACAGGGCTACACTCGGACCAAGTATCATATTTGGTCCGAGGGGTTAATACACAAGTAAATAAATTAAAAATATAAAACCCTCGACACTTATTTTTTGCGTCATGGGTAAAAACATAGCTCACTCGATTAAGAAGAATAAGGTGACTGTCTGTTGGAAGATTGTGTTTCATTTTCCCTCGCAACAATAACTAAAGCATGCATTAGTTATTGTTCCGAGATTTTTCCATTACACCTTGGAATCCAAGGTGTAATGGAAAAATCTCGGAACAATATTGACAGATCCAAGGCTTGGATCTGTCAATGAGAACTGACAGTGACAAAAGCTTGCTATGAGCTTTTAGCAGTCGAATCATAGTCGAATCTTCCATAACTCTGTGGTCGAACCTATGATTTTGTAGTTGAACCAGCAGATTACGTCGCAATCACGTAGATTTTATCTTTTCGCGACTTTTTAATCGTTAAACTTTGAATATTTCATTTAAAAAAACATTTCTTTTTTATAAAGAATAAACAATTTTACAAAGACTTAATGAACAATTTGAGACAGTTTAAAAAAACTTGTCAAATACCACATTTATATTAAAATATTATCAAGATCGGTTCATCCGTTCAAGAGCTGTGACGCCACAGACAGAATGACACACACATACACATGTCAAACTTATAACAACCCCTCTTTTTGCGTTGAGAGGGAGGTCTAGGAGAGATAGGTCTCTAGTAGGTAAGAAATAAGTCTATTTTTGAGATTTTTGTCATATGTAAGGAATGATATGACATCTGATTTGAATTTCGTTGTCGTTCATTTATATAAAGAAAAATGATTTTCGTACTCGGACCAAGAATAATGATCAAAGAGTAAAGTAATGTATATTTGATTGCCATAAAGAAGAAAAAAAAAAGTAATGTATAGATAATGATTCTTGGTCCTAGATTTTGTAAGTAGGTATTTTGTTTGTACACATTCGAATATAATATATATGAATGTAGTAAAATGAGTATAATAGATGCATGGTGATTTCATATTAATAAATAAATTGTAATTGTTAATGAATACTGAAAATTAATTAAGTTTTAATTTTGGTAAGATTTATCATACCTGTTGGAGAGAATAGTTACAATTTTAAAATAACCGTTGACCACATCTTTCAACTTTCGTAATTGCATTCCATTTGAGTATGGATTTTGATTATTACACAGTGACTTCTGAATTGGATGCTAGGGAAGTATTAAGATACCTTAACCATTTAGGAATACGTAATATTAGCGGAGAAGTTTTGAAATATTTCATTTCAGGTGAGTTTTAAAGAGTTTATATTTGAGAAAAAGCGTGAACAAATTTGAAATTAAATAAATCAACAGATTGATTGTTTCAGATCTTAAAAAACTCATCAAATATGATTTACAGCAGAAAGAAAATCTGCTCAATGACAGATGCCAAGACCAAGCCCCTCAAGGCCCTGAAAGACTGCACAGTGCTACAACATTTTCGTCTAGAAGCCGTTCTAAAACTAACGAGGGCATTTCTTTGTGTTGTAACAGACAATGTACAAACCGTAAATCAAAACCTGTAAACAGAATGATTCATTCAGCTCCTTGTTTACCTAGAAAATTAGTAAACACAGATGACAAACCACTTCGGAGAGCATGCTCTTGTGTCAGAGTAGAAAAGAAAACTGACTGTAAAGAACAAACTACTGGTGTAACAAGTTGTTCTAAAAACTGTAAGTTCTCTTGTGTGCTAAATATTATCTGTATTGAAATTTTTAAAAAAATCGCAGAGTATTTATGTTATTACAAAGCTTGTAACATATTACACCAAAATTGGCATGTGTATAATGATTTATTCCTAAATATAACATACAAGGAAAATAAATAGAATCAATGTAGAAAGAATTAAACAAAAAAAAAGTCAATCATTTATGGATTCATTAAATTTCAGATTCTGGGAATTTGTTATATAACTTACTACTTAACATATAGTATTTTTTTTATTTTATGGAAGCAGGAGCAAACAATCAGGCGGGTCATGTGATGTTAAGTGATCACTGCCGCCCATAGACACCAGCAACACCTGGAGGAGTCACACAGAAAAGTCCTTGGGTATGAATTAAAACTTCTAAATTGTAAATGGGAGCTGGGTACAATTATATTATATTTACATCTATTGGATTGTTGTACATATGTTAAGTTTATCAAATAGTTTGGATTTGTCATTATCAGTGCTTAGCTCATAAATCCAATTTTAACAGATCCTCTTTAACAAGAGAAAACCCTCGTCTGTCATCTTTACTTTTGGTATTACTTTTCTGTAAATTGTAGTTGTAAGACAAATGTTTTTTGCTATTGGCTAAATAAAGATTTTTATTCATTTAATTAGTTGTCTGGGTATTAATTGTGCATGCCTGCACATTATCAGTATGATCTTATCAATACATATAATAAAATTGTGACTCTTTATAGGGCCTATAGAAGCCAAAACTATTATTTTTAGAATTTTTGTCTATCTGTCGGTATGTTTGTACACGCATCACACAAAAACTTCCGAACGGATTTGGATGAAATTTGGCACAGAGATGGACTAAGACCTAGAATAAAAGAAAGGTTACTTTTTATCCTGAAAAATGTATGGTTCCCGAGGGATATAATTTTTCGTAGAATCTACGTAGACAAAGACACGGGCATTAGTCTTTTTAAAGTACAACATTTCTTTGTCATTATCATGATGACCTTACTGATATGTTATTTATAAAATATTATCTTGGATTTTATTTTAGTCCTAAATTTCATCCTCTCAAACTTTAATTAAAGTTGTTCTAGTAATTAATATGATTTTTCAGTAATAAAAGTTCAGAAGCAGCCCACTATGAAGAAATGTGACCCAGTAACATTATATCATTATTACACTTCTTTATGGGCTAAATACAAACCAAATGTGCCTGGAGAAAATGATTGGTCAGAGTTGAGGTGGCACGTCCGACAGAAAATGGCAGGCAATGTTATGAAGCCAGTGCAAAGTAAAGTAAGTAGGAATGTTTATTTCAAATTAATTTAGAAATAAATTCTTGAGCTAATTAAAATACCAAATATCCAACATTACCTTGGGAGTCAGCATTTCAATGTACTCCTCCTATGGTCCTCCTAGGTTAATCACCATCATTCATTATTATTCATTTGTTTACCTCATTTTAATTGACTTAAGAAAAGGAAAGTTCTCTATTTCCTTGGAATCTGTTTTCTCAGATGTGTGGAAAAAACAAGTACAAATAAATATTAAATACATAACATCTTTACAGATTGCCGAGGTACGAGAGAAAAGCTGACTGCAGACAATAATTATAACAGAAATTACTTTCTGTGATAAGGAAGGAAGTAAATAAATAACATTTTAGATATACATTTTATTCTAAACCTTATTTTCAATACCTTTTTCATCGACACATATAATTTAACTGTAACAAGCTATATCTTACATGGGATATATTAGGGGGGGAAAAATTGAGAGCCTCTTTAGGACCTTTATAGAAGCCAAAATGTTTTTTTTTTCTATCTGTAAGTTTTATCAAACAAAAACTACTAGATGGATTTAAATGCAGTTTTCACAGTTGTATTGGAACAGGTGTAACTTAAAATATAGCATTAGTTTCTTGATTAGAATTCAAGATATTGACAATTGTAGTTACGCGTGGACGACGTAGTGGACATAGGCTAGTTCAACATAAGAACAAGCTCTCCTTTGATAATTTTTTTTTAGTTTTACCAATAGTTATATTGGTTTATTGCTAGGTGTTAAGTTTGATGCTTTAAATTTTATACTTGATCAAGTTTAAATGCAGCCTGTTTTTCATGGTTAAATGCATGTAGATGATGTAGTATCCTCTCTTCAATTCTCTCTGCAGCAGCAATGGTCAATATTAGTGTATCATGTTTTAACATGGAATATACATTCAGTCCATATACTGGCATAATATTGACATGAGGAAGATAATCTGTTGCAGCTGTTATGTTTCGGGGAGCATAATCCGAACTGAAAATAAAAATAATTGATTTTTTGTCAAAAGTAAATTACAACAGCTTTGAACAGAAAATTTACTATAGATATGTAGTTATTTTGACATTTTAATGCTTGATGTAGAAATTAACAGATTTGAATTGATAAATTCTTTCAATGTTATCAGTTCCATTTATGGAGGACGGTTGTAAGCTACTTTTAATCCATAGTACCTATGGAGCAGAAACAAAGTGGTTAAACACAGGGAGGTGCTGGTATAATATAATGAAATATTACTTACTCATCAACCAGCAACACAGATGGTCCCCAATTTCTTTCCTTAATTAATTCTGCCAAGTATTCAGATTCATCTGTAGGTAATTCCAAATCTTTGACCACATGTAAATCATCTTGAGCCAGTTTTGCTGACAAAGTTGATGTAAGCCCTTGCAATCTAGTATAGAATGGTAACATGTAGAAATGGGTTTTACCTGAACGTGGGCCATGGGCTATACCACCACCCCGCCATAAAGGAGATCTTATGGAACCATGCCTGGCTCGACCCAAACCTTTTTGTGGCCACGGTTTCCTTCCTCCACCCCTCACTTCAGCTCGGGTTTTAGTGTGCGCCCAAGATACCCATCGATATTTTCTTTGCCATATAACATTGTTATGAATGATGTCTATTCTTGGTACCGCAGCATATACGTCAGGATGCAATTCAAATAACCCCAGTTTATTCTCTTCTACTGTGTCTAAATTTTCAATCCATACTTCTCTCGGTTTGGTGTAAATAGGAGGGAATTTCCATTCTTTATGCGTTACTACATTTAGGGAATCAGTTGTTACAGCAGGACTGGCCACATTAGAAGAATATACACGGATTTGAGCAACAAAAGATATATGCAGTCTTTTAACTGCATTAATTAGCACAGATACCATTCTTAAGATTAATTACAATCGAATTCTGGCAGAGTTTTTAATATCCTACTCCTACAGAAAAATTGAAGTTTATTTTGAGGTTAGTTTTTCCTTATTTTTTTTATTTTTATCAAAGTAAAGGCAAGCACGGTTTGCAGCTACAAATAAAATTCGTAAAAATCTTGGTATGGGAAATTATTTTTTAAAGCAGTAAAAACGCCATGAATTGTTTTATTTAAATCAAATATTTTATATTATGTGTAAAAACATAATCAATAAACAAAAAAATTAATGAATATTTTCCTCAAATAATGGTGGAATTACGGCTGTGTAAAATCTTCCCATGCCGTGTAAAATTAAAAAAGCCAAGTACTATTGAAAAATTGTATCAAACTACCTCGGACCAAGAATCATAATGATTATTATCTTATACTAGCTGTTGCCCGCGACTTCGTCCGCGTAAATTTCGAATTGAATATATAATAATGCGAAATAAAGAAATAAATCAATATTCAATTCTTGTTTGTTCAAAAAGTTCTAGGTTAACGCGGACGAAGTCGCGGG
>JADGIL010008158.1:0-15432 GCA_020352625.1 Cactoblastis cactorum | reverse complement strand
ATGTCCCTACCTACAAGATGGCAAAAGGTTATCGAACAAAATGGTACATACATACTTTGGTTAAATGTCAATAAACAATATTTAAAAATGTTTTGAATTTTCTTAAAAAATGCGAAAAAACTTTTTCCCCGACCTATTATTAAAAAACTAAGGGATCTCCCATACAACATTTTGCTTAATTTTGCTCTATATTGATAACGGCAATAAGTAGACGTTTGAAATATTCATGGAAGTATATATTTATAAAATAACTTCAGATATTAATAATTAAATTAAAATTAAATAAATATTTCCCATAGGGTCCATCCAATTATTACGTAAGACGATTTTTATTAACTCCCTCCCCCCTCCTTATTTAAGAAAAATAAGAATCGGCTGACTCCCTCCCCCCTGTTAACGTAAAAATAAATATTAAACAGGGGCGCGCTTTTTCAAAGTAACTTTGTGCATTTTTGTGATTTTACGTAGGAACTATCAAGGCCCCTTCCCCCTCCCCCCTTAAATCGTCTTACGTAATAAATGGATGGACCCATTCAACAATTTTGTGATTTTTTAGACGCTTTTCTTAGAAAATGATACGGAACCCTTCGTGCGCGCCTGTCCGACTCGCACTTGGGCGGTTTTGATATTATATTGAATAAAGAAAATAATAATCGTTCATTATTGACGGTTTCACAACATATGCTATATAGACAGTACTAAAATGCTACAAATCATATCGAGTGTTTTTCCTCGCTGGAAGATTTCCAAACGGCGTACTTATGAATTGCATTTATTTTTATCTTGCTGCTATCTTACGTTAAAACTTTATTGTTATGGGGAATAGTTTGCATTTTTTTTAATGTTAAAAGGAGGCAAACGAGTAGGCGGGTCACGAGATGTTATCACCGCCGCCCATAGACAACTGCAACTCCAGCGGGGTCACAGAAGCGTTGCCGTCTATAAAAAAATTCTTGGTTCCATCTGAATCAAAGACGTGAAGGAAACAATTTGTCAAACTTGTTCCAATAACCGACTAGCATTCTACCAGATAAAGTTTAGTGACACTAATGACCGCCAATAAATTATCAAGTATTTTGTAATAAAAAATCTGATAAACTATTCATTGTTCTAAAATTACATGAAAGAATTTGTTGTTGATATATTTTACAGGGGATTAGGTGATAACATCGGTGTATATCCGGTGCTTATATATTGACTAGCTAATGCCCGTGACTTTGTCCAACCAATGGATACTATCTTGCCAGCCCCTTGCCCGGATATAATAAATTATATCCCTCGGGAACTGTATTTTTTTTTATCGGGATAAAATGGAAGTATGGAAGAATATGACATACTGCGCCGACCCCAAATAGTATGGGAGCAGGGCAGGCAGATGATGATGATGAAAATATAGTCTATCTTTTAATCAAGGTCATAGTCTATCGATGTGCCAAATTTCATCTAGATCTGTTCGGTAGTTTTTGTGTGATGCGCGTACAAACATACAGACAGACAAAAATTCTAAAAACCATAGTTTTGGCTTCTATAGGTCCTATAAAGAGCCACTATATATGTTTTTCTTAAATATCTCCCATGTACATACAGTCGTAGCTCAATTGCAATTATTTTATTATATGTATAGATATAGTTATATATGTTATGCCCGCGAAATCGTCCGCGGCTTATCAAGATGAAACCAACGCTGTATTTATTAAGACCTTCTCCAATTACAACTATGAACCGTATTAAATTATCATTCAATAATTTCTGTGTGATGCGCGTACAAACATATAGACAAACAGACAGACAATAATCTTTTTGGTTTCTATAAGGCTTAAAAAGACCCCCACATTTTTCCTTAATATCTACCATGCACAGATATAGGTCGGTTACAGTTTTATTATATGTATAGATTAGATTTTATTTTCCTTAAATTAATTCTATTAGTCATCATTGAGTGGTATATAGGCGTGTTGGCAGCGTGTTTTAGAAATAATGGATGCTAGTGGCAGAAGTCCGATGCCTGAAGCCACAAGTTAACTGAAAATTTTAGCAAGATGGATGCAGTTTTAAGTTCAGATAGAAAAAAGTTACAGACAACGAGATGAATTCGTAAAAACAAAATGGACGCGGGTTATCCGTGGACACAGACAAACCATGGTTATGCCACGCGTGCGAAGCCGAGAGCAAAAGCTAGTATTATACAATACTTTAATCGTTTACCATTTGACTACGGAACCATGTACTGTACATGGTTGTCGTTTAGTGTAAATTGACATTTTTTTTTATGTCAGAGGGAGGCAAACGAGCAGGCGGGTCACGAGATGTTAAGTGATCACCGCCGCCCATAGATAACTAAAACACCCGCGGGGTTACAGAAGCGTTGCCGCCCTGTACCTCCGTTGGGAGTTGGGCCCCCGGCTCCCCCACTCACCGGACGGAGCATGACGGCTGATAACCGCCACTCAGCCGTCGGTCTTTTATAGGAGTGTGGTACTTCCCCGGACGAGCCGGTCCATTCGTGCTACAGGCTTAATATAAGCCTGTAGCTGGCTCCACACCACTACAAGTAGTGGCACCATACCACTACTACTTAGTAGTGGCTCCATACCACTATAAAAAAACGACGTCTGAAGAAAATGCTGCAAGGGAGTTTGTTCCGCCACTTCTTCTCCATTTGCGCTTTAGAAGTGGTGGTAAAATTAAATTTAAGTAAAATATTGACATCAATATTTGTGAAAACGAAATTAAAATAAACAATTTGACGATTAAAAAAGTGCTGGATTCTGGACTTTGTAAGCTCGCTTTACTGGTCATGGTCAGTACCTATATAACTGCCAAATGCATCCTGTGGTTTTGGTCGTAACTAGGTCACTGTGACCGAACAGGTGTCCACCATATGCCGGACGGTTAACGTGCCAAAATATCTGATACATTATACTGATTATCCAACAGGATTTACTTAAAATAGAAGATATTTTTACTAAGGTATCTAATGTTGTTCGTTTCTTTTTTTAACCCCCGACAAAGAGAAATAGGATATTCCAGCTGTTTTTCTTCCCGCGCAAATGGTAAAAGGCAATCAAGGGAGTGGAACACATAAATCAAGAACCTTTCTAATATGCTGGCAATATGTTTGTGTTTCTGAACTCTGATTGAAATCGAAACTTTCAGTTACATGACTCTTGGTTTTGTCTATCCAGCTAGAGAAAAAGACGTGAGGGAGGCCCAAAAGGCTGGCAGCATTGCCTGTTTGAACAACAATATTAAGCCTTTGCAAAGGATAAGCCTTATAATAACTTTATACGTAAGACACGTTCTACTTCTACGCTACGCTACGCTCTTCTACACTAAAAAAAGTATTGATTTTGATTTAATTTTTATTTTGACTTGAGTGTGTTTGACTTCAATTTCGCCTGATGGGAAGCAACGATGAAGTCTAAGGTAGAACACGCAAAACCAAGTAATGCCTATTCACTCTTGCCTTGAAAATCCCCATATGAAATGGGAACAACGACTCAGGTAGGAAATTCCATTCCTTAACGGTTCGCAAAATAAATGAAGAGGCGAAACGGGCAGTACGATGAGACATCTACCACATATGGATGGAAACCTTGCCCACGTAGCGTTATCCGATGATAAAATTTCAAGTTTATTAGCAAACCCGGCAATATCAATGTCTTCACGGTCTTTTTTTTTATGTCAGAGGGAGGCAAACGAGCAGGCGGGTCACGAGATGTTATGTGAACACCGCCGCCCATAGACAACTGCAACAAACGCGGGGTTACAAAAGTGTCTGTAAAAAAACCTTGAAGAAGTTGGGCCTCCGGCTCTCCCACTCACCGGACGGAGCATGACGGCTGATAACCGCCATTCAGGCGTCGGTCTTCTGTGGGAGTGTGGTACTTCCCCGGACGAGCTGGCCTACACTACACCACACCACACCACTACAAGTAGTGACTTCACACCACTACAAGTAGTGGCTCCATACCACTACTAGTAGTGGCTTCATACCACTATCAAACACTATCACTTTTTTTTGTTTGGTGGACAGAGCCTCATAACGTGACGTCATGAAATACGATGATAATCACGTAAAAACATGCCTCTCCCGCTATTTATCAAACAATTAATCTCAGTCAACCGTGACGGTCGCCGTATTGATTCTCAATTAGTAGCTAACTCAAACAACAACGTTTATTATACGAAATTATGATGATAAGTATCTTTGCCCACGACTTCGTCCGACCTACTGGATACTATAATAGCTTGGTTACAATAAATTATATCCCTCGGGAACCGGACATTTTTCCGGGATAAAAAGTAGCCTATCTTTTAATCTAGGTCATAGTCCATCGCAGTGCCAAATTTCATCCTTATCTTTTCGGTAAGTTTTGTGTGATGCAAGTACAAACATACAGACAGACAGACAGACAGACAGACAAAAAATCTAAATACAATCGTTTTGGCTCCTGTGGGTCGTATAAAGAGCCCCTATATATGTTTTTCTTAAATATCTCCCATGTACAGACACAGTTTAGTTACAATTTTATTATATGTATAGATGATATAGATTTTTAAATAAGTATTTTTTTTTATTTCTATGGGAAGCATGCCATGACTCTACGATACAATTAATACCATCGGGGAGTTACCAGTTTAATGTTTAAATAGCTTTTGCCCTGCCACTTTTAATATGCCACTTAGAAACTATTTACAAACAATAGTTTCTAGACAGCTGTTTCTACGCAAAGATAGCTCTCAAAGGGCTGCTTTCTTCCGATTTAATTAACATGTAACGACCAAAATTACATAAAATCATTACAAATTGTAACCTATACTTATACAATTCTGATGTATAACTTATATTACTGTAGAGTTTCATCCAAATGTGTCCAATAGATTTTCGTGAAAGAGTAACAAACATACATACATCCACCCAAATTTCGTATTTAAATTATAAGTAGGATCGGAGAGGAAGTAGGACTAATCAACGTTTTTTTTTCTATCTGTCCAGCATATAGGTTCCTAAAGAATTTCCATCTTGGTAGCTGCGGGAACCGTAGCAAAGCCAGGAGGAAACCAGGGTTTAGGAGCTGTAGATGGCTGACCGCGCCCGTGCGGGGGGGCTGCGAAATGAATACAGTACAAAAAAATGCGTTAACGCCGTGTAGTTTTAGTGGGTACGAGTCCCACATAACTTTCTATGGCTGGATGGATGACGTAGTTCTTCCCACATATTGAAAAAAAGGATATAATAAACTTTTTTATACAACTAAGCTGGCAAACAGGCATGCAGCCCTTCTGACGCCTATGGACGCCTGCAACACCAGAGGTGCCGCACGTGCGATGGCGACCCAAAATGAATCTTTCAACGTACAGCAAAGAGCTCACTCCATAATTTTAGAGGACATGCGAGGAAATTTATCTTTCAGAATCAAAATATTTACTTTTTTTATGACAGAGGGAGATAAACGAGCAGGCGGATCACGTGATGTTAAGTAACACGGCCGCCCATAGACACCTGCAACACCCGGGGGTTCACAGGAGCGTTGGCGGCCTTACTTATTCAGAAATTAGACCTTCACAGGTACTTTTTCACGTCAATGTCTAACAGACATTTATATCTTAAGCAAGCTACAAACAACCAGCATTTCGAAACGACCACCGCTGAGAAGAAATGCCGAAAAAACTCAAGCAGTTTAGGTCCCTATTTTCTTATTATATCTTGAAGCGTACAGTACACGAAATTTTAGACTCAAAGGTAACTTAAAGGTATAACATCGATGGTTTCATCAAGTTCCATTTCTGCGTTTATGTAGTTTTATAAAAAACGTTAGCTAACTAATTTGTTGCGAATCACGACTCCAAGTCTGCCACCAGTTTGATCAATATTTAACACTTGTGAACGTGACTGTCCGGTTAGCCGCCCACCGCTGCGACAACATCCAATATATATGTTTATTTGTTTAAGTGAATTTTTTTAAAACTAAAATTAGTATTAATGTATGAGTATGCAATTTTAAAATGAGAAAAAAGAAGGTTAAAAGAATTGTTTATTTTATTTACTTTTATACAAATAATAAAATTGTAACTGAGCTATTTCTATACATGGAAGATATTTAAGAAAAAAATATATAAGGGCTCATATAGAAGCCAAAACTATTGTTTTTAGAACTTTTGTCTGTCTGTCTGTATGTTTGAACACACCGTCGCACAAAAACTACCGAACGGATCTGGATGAAATTTGGCACAGCGATTTTTATTTCGGAAGAATGTACCGTTCCCGAGGGATATAATTTATTGAAACCGAGCAAGCGGCTGACAAGATTATTATCGTATCCATTGATCGGACGAAGTCGCGGGCATTAGCTAGTGGACAAAATTTGCAATCAGCTCGCAGATTGTAGTATTAATTAAGATCAATTATGTACATTAATTTTTTAGATTGAAATAAAAATATGAAAGAAATAATGAATATAAAAGTATTGTGTAAAAAAAATGAATTTCAACAATCTAACCCAGAGAATTAGGTCAATATTATGGTAATACTTATGCAGAATTCAGAAATGAATATCAACTAAACACTTTAGAACTATATGCGGGCGAACATGTACTTAAATGAATACTGTAGATGTCAATTAAATGATATATTATCTTTATTTGCTACAAATCTAAATTTACATATATAACAAACCAACGAACTTAGATTACTTAAATAAACACAAATATATACTTAGGTCTTTAATTTCAACAAATGTTTAATTACACTATATTTTATAGCAAACTAGCGACCCGCCCCGGCATCGTGTGAATCACCCTATCCATTAAAAGAAACCGCATCAAAATCCGTTGCGTAGTTTTAAAGATCTAGGTATATATAGGGACAGACAGCGGAAAGCGACTTTGTTTTATACTATGTATAAAACAAAAATATATGTACTATGGATTTTCATCCATAACCCGAAGACCCAAGACCTGAGACAATCATAAAGTCATTTTTCTCTTTTTATATTGGCCTGACCGGGGATCGAACGCGGGACTTCAAGCTACAGTAGCAGATAGGCACAATAACCATTACACGTACTTACTATGGACTCAACATTGTTATTTTATTTATATTTATATATGAACACATAAATACCATCATCTTAGACTGGCATAGTATATTATTTTTTGTATTATTTATACCAATAAATATTTTGTAGCTACCAGGTTCACGGCTCTTGTAAAATCCCTTACCCAAATTATCTATGGAAAACCATAAAATATTACGCAATCCATAGAGTGAAAATAAACTAATTTGGTACCTACGCCATTCTAAATAATCATCTCTACAAATATTAGCCGGCTGATTTAGTTCGGCGTAGTATCTTTGTCAATTAGGTTACACTATAATAATGTTTGAATACCTACTAGAACTTCGATTACAGCTGTAACTGCCCAGCTTATGTCTTTCCCAGGGTCTTAAAACTATCTTCATAACAAAATTCATCATAGCCCTGGAAACAAATTATACAATACAATATTGACAATATTGTTGTACTGTATTTAAGTAGGTATCCACGTGTATAATCTCTTGTCATCTGTAGGTATCCAAAACCCATAATCATCTGTAAAAAGTAATCTCTCTTTAGAAGTAAGTATTAAATTTTAATATTCTGTTAAACTAAAGCGTTTTGTCGTCGTAAAGTCAGCAAAGTGTAACAAATAATGTATTTTATGCGTCCATTTGCGCCATTTTACGAGAGCCCCGTAGTAGAGGGCTATAAAGTGGTAATATAATGACTTTTATTGCTTCATTATACAAGTTCCATTGTGTTGACTGCCCTTACTGTTCAGTGAAACATGAATCTACTGTTGTCACTTGGATTTGATACACCTGCCTATTTTATTTTCAGAACGCAAATGATGAATTTTATTGATTTTCTAAATATAACACTATTTTTAATGTGAGACATACGTAGGTTGTAGAGTGCAATCGATTTTTATAATAAAACATTGGTTCAATTCTTAATTTATGTTGACATGTAAAATTTTATATTATAAAGTGTTTGGATATATAATGCGTTACTAGTATAATTGTGTACGTTATTATAAGTTATTCATTATATTTATTAAAAACATTGCAAGGCAACAAGCCATCTATTAATGAATAGCTAAACTAATAAAATGTAAGAGAGACAAAGATTAAGTGCCATCTTTTGCTTCTTGACTGTACTTTATCAGATACATAGACAATTTGTTAAAATATATGGAACAGATAAAAACACATCATCTATTTATGCCATCTCTTTCGTTACAATAGTACGAGAAAGAGTAAAATAGATACATAACCTTAATTATTTATTTTATATCAGAACAAATTATATTAATTATTGTGATATTCGATCTGTATTAAAATAATGAGATCGTTTAGTTAATCAAAACACCTAAAATATGTTATCTCCCTTTTTAAATCATTAAAATTATTTGACATATTTTAATTTTTTGTCTATGATCAACTCTATTATTTTTTTTGCGCCTGCGCTCTTGATGGTCTACGCGACATACCTAAAATCATTTTGTGGAAAATTTGAAGTTTGTTGTTATTTGTGACAACCTTTACTTAATAATTATTTATGAAAGCGTTGTTCTAATTACCATTCCAGGCGCGAGGCTGAATTTTTCGGTGGTGATCAGCCTGGATGCTTTTAGTCACTATTATTGAGTTCGAGCGGTGTACGGTAGCCATCTTGGAATCGAACAAAGCTTCAGATGTGTAGTTTCTCTGTTTATCAATAATTTTTGTGCATTTTACTGTAAATAGTTTGTATGTTTAGGATATGTACGGAACGTGTGTCCTTATGTGTAAATAGCTATGGCTGCGACAAGAAAATTACAAGGTAACTTGTCATGTTATCAGGTTAGAGATTGATTGACCCCAACTGTAGTAGATGCGTGTTCTAGACCATGGTTATTGTCGTGTTGACAATACCTCGACTCTATGCAAGCTGCTAATGACAAGCATATTGAAACAAATTCTATTTAAATAACTATAATACATGATACTGTGCTTCTGTAAATTGCAACAGGGTTTAGCTGCACCATTCGTTTGTACGTCAATATGTTCCAATTGCATTTTCACATAGTTTTGGCATAAAACTGCATTTGTAGCAACGACCCGATGATGACCCTCTGTTATTATCGGCATTTCCACACATAGTGTTGATTAAAAATCAATGTTTTTGCAATAATATGTTAGTAAAACAGGTTTCAATTGATAAATTATATTGGTTACAGGTGAAATAGACAGGTGTTTAAAAAAGGTAACGGAGGGGGTGGAGACTTTTGAGGACATTTGGCAAAAGGTTCACAATGCGACAAATAGTAATCAGAAGGAAAAGTATGAGGCGGACCTTAAGAAGGAGATTAAGAAGCTTCAGAGGTTACGAGATCAGATCAAGTCGTGGATCGCCTCAGGAGAAATTAAAGATAAGAGTACACTTTTAGAATATAGGAAACTAATAGAAACGGTGAGTTGTATTACTTATTATTATTACATTTAGAAATATACAATTTATTATTTTTTAGTTTGAAAGAAAGAATCCGCACCATTTTCTGCATGTGGGTACACTGATAATTATAATTATTCACTTTAGATGACATTGTTTGTGCCAAATTCAGTCTGATTAGTTAATTTTATAGCATTTTACAATTTATATCTGTTATTAATTTGTTGTTTAATTTTGTGTTGTTTTCAATTTTGATTACTATTAAAATTTGAGAAGTGTAGATGTGATTTATAACATTTTCTCCATGTGTTACCTCATTATTTTTCAAATAACCTAACCTAATATTTTTTTTTGGTAATCCTTTTTAACACTGTCTATAGGTATGTCTTTTCTATGTTATCAATACATTTGTTTATGCTGGTTTTTAATGTTACTTACTATAAATACCAAATTTATTAGAAGATTCAAGGTTTGCTTTTATAAACTGGCTCTCATATTATGTCCTTAGGTTAAAAATTGTCCTGAATAAAAAAAACTACTCTAACATGCCTGTCTGCTTCTCTGTAGATCCTCTGGGGTCTCGCCAGTTAGGCCAAGGAATTACCTTTTTTTTTATTGGAGTGGGTCTTTGATTTTAATTGTTATGTGTTTAAATTGCAAAATATAGTACTTTTGAGTTGGGATCCACAAGTCTTGATCTTACTTTGGAGCTTTATTTATTAATTATATTTCAATAATTAATTTGGACACAAGATTTAACCTCATATGACTGATTAAATGAACATTTGTTATATGAAGTAAGTAGGAAGCCTGTCTTTTTGTAATTCTCTGTATCAAAATGATTTTATATCCAGATTCAGTGTAAACAATCACAATTCAATTCAATGCAACGTTTCTAAATAAAAAATTCTAAAATAAGTAAATAAATATACCAAAATAAGCCTGAAAAGCAGCCATTTTAAGACAAGCCATCTACAAGATATAGGGCTAGTTATACACGGTCAAATGTATTTTTTTAGAAATACACTTAACAAAAAGCGTTGAACAATATTACAAAGAACCAAGTATCATGTTGAACACATCAGTATGCTTGAAAACGGTGTCAATGAAATCAGTCCATTTGAATTTGGAAATTCAAATTTGAATGTATGTAATGTTTGAATGATGATTTGACGTATTTTTGAATGTTTGTATGGTTCTGCTACGTATTATGTGGTCTACATTATTCAACAGCTGGAATTTGTCAACTGTCTCGCTCGAACATATCTTTTTTCTGTGGGAATTACAGGGTAAAAAAATTGCCTATGGCATTCCTCAATAAATGGGTTTATCTAATCTATGTTACATATAATAAAATTGTAACTGAGCTGTCTGTACATGGGAGATATTTAAGAAAAACATATATACGGACTCTTTTTAGGACCTATAGAAGCCAAAACGACTGTTTTTAGAATTTTTGTGTGTCTGACTGTATGTTTGTACGCGCGTCACTCAAAAACTACCGAACAGATCTGGATGAAATTTGACACAGCCATGGACTATGATCTAGATTAAAAGATAGGCTACTTTATATCCCGGAAAAATGTACAGTTCCCGAGGGATATATGTATTTTATTGTAACCGAGCAAGGGGCTGACAAGATATTATAGTATCCATTGGTCAGACGAAGTCGCGGGCATTAGCTAGTTTTGAAATAATTTTTCATATTTGACCTGCATAAGTCATAATTGAGTGTGTTAATTGAAAATTCATTTAAAAAATAGCAGATTTTAACAATATACAAACATTTTAATAAGCGTCACCGTGGCGCGACTCTTGGCTCTATATACTCCGTAAGAAATAAAGACGTGAAATAACAATATACTAAGACTGACTCTCCAACTTTTACTATATATATTGTTTTAGGATTTTTCTAGTGGGTTTGAGTCGCACATAATCGTCAAGATTTCAACAAAAAAAAAAAACAATATTTTATCACATTATAATGTTATTGTAAGAGGACTGCATATAATTATCATTAATAGACTTCAAAAAATATGGAGGTTCTCTGTTTGAAGCGTATGTATGTATATATGGCTTCGATTACCTCTCTTTTGGCTGGACCGATTTTGATTTGACTTGCAGAAGAGTGTTTGTTATGCTTAGGAGAAGGTTTTGGTATTTTAACAGACTTAAATAAATTAAGAAAAAAAATTAATTTCTCTTTTTAAGAAAATAAATTATTTGGTCCTCACATCAAGATTTTTCTAATGTTAATAATTATAATTTTTTTTTCCAGCAAATGGAAAGGTTCAAAGTGGTGGAACGGGAGACGAAAACGAAGGCATACTCCAAAGAGGGGCTCGGCGCTGCGCAGAAACTCGACCCTGCGCAGAAGGAGCGGGAAGAAATGTCTTCGTGGCTAGTCTCGTCCATCGACGCTCTTAATTTACAGGCTAGTACATTGTCTACATACATAGTTATTGAGATTTCGTGTGTACACAGTGTACACAGTCATTTCGATCTATATATATAAAAGAACAAGGGTTACACTCATCAACGCTCAGCACAAACCATAGAAGCTATATACTTTTTGTATAACAAATTATGTTATCACGTAGTGCTCAGATAAGCAAGGATTTTACAATCAACAACCCCTGAAGGGGTGAAAAAGGGTGTCAAAGTTTGTATGGAAAAAAAATAAAATCTTTACCGATCGACTTAAAATTTGACTCGAATGCTCTTTATTATTGTTGGAAGCCGATAAAATGTTGAAATAAACGCTGCCGATAAAATGTTAAAATGAAATCCATTCCTTGACGATTGCCGTAGTGTATCGATTAACGTACTTGACCAAAACTCTTGAGGTCCCGGGTTCGATCCCAGGTCAGGTCATGATGGAAAATGGCATTTTTCTGATTGGCTTGAGTCTTGGATGTTTATCTATATATGTATTTATTATAAAACATAGTATTTTTGAGTTAGTATCCCATAATGCAAGTCTTGAACTTAGTTTGAGGCTAACTCAAGTGTGATTTGTTCTTATATATTTATTTATTTATTTTTTCTTGTCAATTGCAGGTTGATCAATTTGAGTCTGAAGCAGAGTCACTGTTAGTTGGTAAGAAGAAACGACTGGACAAGGAGAAACAGGACCGGATGGAGGAGCTGAAAGTGAAACTGGAAAAGCACAGGTTCCACATAAAAAAATTGGAAACCCTGCTACGGATGCTAGACAACATGTCCGTCGAAGTTGAACAGGTGGGTTTGGTGTGAGTTTTTCATTGTAAATTTAAATTTAGATTAGATTTATTTTTATTTATAGAAAACACACACATACATATATTAAAGGTAAACATGAAATAAACTAAAGAATAAACAGTTGTTTCATGTGAAGTAGTTGGATATTGAATTGGGGTTGTTCCATATTCATCCTCTGACGATTCATCCTACAATTTTTTTTTTTCTAATTACTACGTAGTACAAAACAAAGTCGGTCCCCGCTGTCAATCCCTATGATCTTTAAAACTACGTAACGGATTTTGATGGTATTTTTTATCGATAGAATGATTCAAGAGGAAGGGTTATATGTATTACTAGCGACCCGGCCCGGCTTCGTTCGGATAATAATATACTACTACTATAAACTATATTATAGATTTGAAATTATACACGTTTACGTACAGTTTACGCCTATCACTGCGCAGTCTATTTTTTTTAGCCCTTTAAAGTGTCTCATTGCTGGGCAAATGCCTTCCCTTTCTTCTTCCACAGATTAAGAGCAACCGCCTGTCATTCACTCAAAAAATATACACACTCATTACTCATAATATCAATTCTTTTGCAGATAAAAAGGATAAAAGAAGACGTAGAATATTATATAGATTCATCCTTAGAGCCTGGCTTTGAAGAAAACGAGTACATATACGATGACATCCGGGGATTGGACGAGATAGACCTCAGTGGAGTGGGTCTGCCCTCGTCAGCTACCACGGACAGCAACAACAGCAACGGCTCTCCTGGCTCACCAACTAGTATACTATCAGGTGAGAGATTGATGACCACCATCTTTTCACCGCTTCTCATAAAGTCACGCGTGCCCTTCGTGTCTTACGGCTTTTGGCTCTGTCTACCCAATAAGGGATAGGCATGATCAATGGTAATGGTTACTTCCATGCTGATGTGGTAAAATATGCCAGCTGCTACTCTTCCCGCGCAGATTGTAAAAGTCAATCAAGGGAAAGAGCTTGAAACATTCATTGAATTCTTCTCATATGTGACGGGCTACCAACGGGCTACATTATATCTGAATTTCCATTCCACCAATAAGCTTACTATTTTGCTAAGCGTGGCCTTCGAGGTTTTTTTTTCTTTATGTCAGAGGGAGGCAAACTAGCAGGCTAGTCACAAGATGTTAAGTGATCACCGCCGCCCATAGACGACTGCAACACCCGCGGGATTACAGAAGCGTTGCCGGCCTGTAAAAAACCTCCGCCCTCCCCAAATGGGGAGAGTGGAATTATTACTTGTATTAAGTTGGGCCCCCGGCTCCCCCACTCACCGGACGGAGCATGACGGTTGATAACCGCCATTCAGGCGTCGGTCTTCTGTGGGAGTGTGGTACTTCCCCGGACCAGCCGGCTCATTCGTGCTACAGGCTAAAAAGAAGCCTGTAGCTGGCTACACCACTACAAGTAGTGGCTCCATACCACTATCAAAAATTCTTTGTAATATTCCTTACAAAGTGAGGTACGAGGGTTCTTCTCCGTTGAGATATATTTTTGGATCCTAAAGTGCTAAAAAAACATTTACTCGAGTAAAAATTATCGACTTTGATATTAATTGTAGCGTTGCACTTTTCATTTAATGGGCTGGATATGTTTCTGTATCTATCAAGTATTTAACAAGTAACGAAATCAAAAAGTTTTAAAAACCGCCGACACTACACACACGTAAAACTTTAAACAGCCCCTCTTTTTGCAGCGGGGGTTAAACATAGCTAAGAACACTCTCGATTAAGTGACCTTTCTAACAAAAATAATTTTCCAAATTGGTTCATCCGTTTTGGAGTTATGAGCCACAAACAGAACAAACTTATATCACACCTCTTCTTACGTCGGGGGTTAAAAACATATTTGTTTATAAAATGTCAGTTAAAACGACGAAAAGTTGTCCATAATTTGCCATCTGTCGATAAAATCGGCTATAAGATTGCCTCACTCTACGTGTGCTTATAATATGTAGTTATGCTGATATATGTTGTTACGCTGATATAGACGTATCGTTACCGAGATTTTGAGATCTCGAAAAAGAAGCGATCTTATCACCTCGTTCCAATTTCGAACACGATAATATTATTCATCCCTCACATTGAAGGGGAATCGCGTATTGGACTTGTTGCTTCGAAATATGAGAAAGAATTACCATATATTTCATGTTTTGGCGGATATTTTGAAATTAAAAAGAAATTATCTTTTGAGATCATAGATTAGGCGGTGCTGATTGAAACTAATTGGGGGATACCTATAATTGGCTATTATTTATACTATTATTTTTCTAAAATCCGATTTTCTGTGAACGAAATACTAAAATGAATTACCAACCTATAAAAGATAAACCAACTAAAAATATCAAGGATTCGTGGTATTTAAAAAACTTTCGCCATTTTCAGGAACGGAAAAATGATTATGAAATTAAACCTACACGAATTGGGTTATAAAATAGCAAATAAAAGGATGTTACCTGTTGCTGTTCACTACATAAAATATATCACGATCCGGCGATTCGATACAAAGGCCGCGCGTTGATGACATTCATCGGATATCGGTCAGGTCAGTCTGTGAAATAACGAGGTCACAGTAACGAAAATCCGTGTATGTGCTGGAATATTGATAGTAGTGTTTATTTGCTACAGATAAAAAATTACCTTTTCATTTTCTAATTTCCTTTTTAATTTGTAGGTAAATTATCAAAGAGT
>JADGIL010008140.1:0-18231 GCA_020352625.1 Cactoblastis cactorum | reverse complement strand
CAAAGTGGGCGATATCGCCCCCTTGTGGGTGCTGCAGGCCTAAAGAGTAAAGGACCCAGAAAAAAATGGGGGCGTTGTGTAAAATAGTGTTCTTTAAGTAGATAGTGATAAAATAATTTATTCTCAAAGTGTAGACAAAATAAGTTTGGGAACCCCTGGTGTAACGGCTCGAGACAGGAAGCTTTGCAATCGGCATGCCTAGGGCGCTACGGACCGTCAACTAGCGAGCCTAAAGCTCTTCATTACGAGGCAGACGGTTTTTTGTCGAGCTTACAACTTACTGTAAGCTCGCGTGTGGCGCGCAACTTTCATTTATTTGTTTTATTATGACAATAAACTTTTTGAAACACTCGTACCTCGGACGGATTAGTTGATCTTGAGATTGTGTTAGGATTGATATGGGTCATGAATATAATCGGCCAAGTGCAAGTCGAAGTCGCGCATTAAGGGGTCCGTACGAAAATATGGAAAAAACAGAAAAAGATTTTTATTTTATGTATTAATTTTTAAAGTAAATATTTAACGAAATATTATGTGAATATTGTTAGATATGCTTAGTTTTTTTTATTTATAATAGTCAAGCATTTGACCGCGGTCTTATCTGATGGTAAGTGATGACGATGAATCATACTTGGCACGTAAAAACCGATTCACTCTTTTCTTGCTCAAAAGCATGTTTCCCGCGATCTGTTATAAAGATATGAAATTGTTTTTTACTTGTGAATATCAGATTTATTTATGGCAAATGGTAATACGATATCTATGATATTTTTTTTGAGATTTCGTGTCTCTTCTACTATCATTATATTGTCTCGTAATTTGCTTCGTTCGGAGACCGAGCTTCGCCTGCTTAATACTATCATTATCTTTCCTACATGCGTCACAGTTCACCTAAAAGTCAATTATTGTAGACAAAGTCACGTGTGAGTACTTACATACACAGAATCACTTGATGTTACGCAACGGTGGTGATGAGGCTTCAGTATACGATATCAAAGAAGTTAGAATCTTGACAATTAATAAAAATAGATATATAAAGTTTTTTTACTACACCATAGTTTAAGAAATTATTATTATATTTATTTTTACCCATTATAATTTATTAATTATAATGGGCAAAATATAAGGGAAAAGACGTGCTGGTAGACGCAAAAAATCATGAATGAGGAACATTCGGGAGTGGACTGGTATCGCCAGTTTTGAAGAGATGTATCTTGGCTATGGACAGGGAGGAGTTTTCGAAGCTGACCGCCAACCTCCAGTAATGGATAGGCACAACAAGAAGACAAATAATGGAGTAACAATATGCGTCGGAAATATCAAATGAAATATAATTAATTGATATACATACGTTTATAATCAAATTATAAATATTTTTATTCGAATATAGTTACAAATCGGTGATTAAAAATGTAGCTAAAAAAAAATTATGTAGTCAGAAATTTACTTGTTATAATTGTTGAATAATTTTAGTGTTCAATCGTTGTAGCATTTTCTCCAAATATGGTAATTTACAAAATTATTTAATATCACAAAAAAATTAGTAGGCATTATTAAGTAATGTTTCCACAACATAATCATCGTGCAGTTTTCTTTTTAATTTATATCATTCCGATACTTGCATGAAATGCCAACGTTTCATTGAATAGACTCACCTAACTAGGACTTAATTGACTCATTTGCCGTTTTATGAATATAAAAAACTAGCCAAGTGCGAGTCGGACTCACGTACGTGTTGTATGAGAGCCCCCCATTTATATTATTGAATTTTTAATATTTTTTAATAACAGCGGCGAAAAAAATACATCCTTTTTAGATAATTGCAACTGTCAAGCTTTTGATGTTCATGAGGTAAAGTTTGGTGACAAACAGACAGATGGACAGCAGAGTCTTAATAAGTGTCCCGTTTTAGCCATTTGGGTATGGAACCCTGAAAAATATTTAATTAAACTAATTGGAGCCTTCTCTATAAATTTGAAGGTCTGCGATGCGCCTTTTAATTTATAAGTGCTTATTATGATCCCATGATTTCATTGTTTCCGGTTTTCGAGTGGCCGGCTAACTGATTTATTTTATGTACCACTTAAATATTCTATACTTACTTGAGTTGCGTAATTAAGTTTTATGAGAACGCCTCTAATGGGCTCGTGTGCTTTTGACGGATATTTGCGAGATTTTGTTGGTAAAAAATTTAATTGCATATTTTTATTGTTGTTTCTTTTTCGGTGTTTTATCACCTTCTTTTGGGTGATGCCTTCAGATTTTTCATGTTGTTGTCTGTCGTAACTATAATATAATGTAGCTTTCTTATACTAGTCTTGTTTACATTCAAAATAGGTACCATTAACTGGTCATCTTACTCTTAGTCTACACTCAGAATAAGGTGAGTCCAGTATGCCACCACTGCATCATATATAACATCTTCTTTCTTATAGTACGTTTCATTTACTAAGCGGTATAATAGTGGATAATTTAATTTACCATCGTTAGGGTTACTACGTTTATCAAAAATGACTCCAACAGAATCCTTTCCTATCAAAAACAGCTCCAGCAGGGATCTTGTCTTAGATGTAATACAGTTATTACATTTGTAACGTGTTTTTTTAGTAACGAAGTATCACTGACGCACTGATTTTCGTATCTTGATTTTCTGAACTGGTCTTAATTTGTTTAAAAAACTACTTAATTATATATATGTATGTATATGTTGGTTCCGAATCATATAGCTACTAGATATTTAGGTTGTTTGCTAGACAAATATTTATGACCTAAAAATGCATCTGAAATTTGTCATTTATCTTCATAAGTCAATGTAATCTTTATGAAATGAAATGCCTGAGTTTTGTCGTCCTAGATTTATTGTCATTTTTTTCGCGACACGAATTCATTGTAAGCTTTATTAAGGAAGATATTAGATTGTAGTGCTCGACCGTCATTGAGGTTGATCATCCAATCGTACCAATTCATGCGAGTAACGCTGCCGGTCATACATATAGCTTCTAAATTGATCATATCGGTACAAACTAACTGGTCCATGTCGATCTATCGAAACATCAGGTTTGCTTATTGAGACAACAGATCATTGACCAATGCTTAATGCTGCTTATACCTTACGTTTATTGACCGCTGTACACGATAATATATCAAAATGGAGAAAGGTACTGTCAACAGCACATCCAATTATCCAAATTTATTGCAAATCACCATTGTTATCAAAGCGTAGAGACCCATGCAGAGTAATTTGACATGCATTTGACTGTATAAGCTTATATTAGTTCTATACCTAATAGAAACTTAAGGAAAGAACCCGGCTAAAACTAGGTATATTCGCACTTCGCCTATTAGCCTTCACAGTTATATAAATCCCTTAAAGGCCGGCAACGCTCCTGTGACCTCCCGGGTGTTGCAGGTGTCTATGGGCGGCGGTGATTACTTAACATCACGTGACCCGCCTGCACGTTTGCCTCCCTCTGCCATAAAAAAAGGTAGATAACCAGGGCGGAATAATTGCACTAAACAAATGTTCTTCAATAGAGTTTATATACCTAGCTGACCTAATCAGGAATGTGGATTAGAAATCTGAATCCTACATGAAAGAAAGTAGCTGCCTTTGATCAAGCCTATTTAATTGTCGACGACAGTAGTTTTTGTCCGGCACACAATCAGCTGGTATCTACCAAGTTGGGCGACGACCCCGATCGATCTGATATCTTGGTGAGTGAGAGATTGCTCTTAGGGTTGCCAATAAGGTACTATTTTTAAAAACTTTTTCCATTATTCATTTGTCTCATTCGTTCGATCCTGGACTTAGAAGTCCTATGTGGTACAATGACGTGCTTAATTCATAATCACAGTTTTTAAAAAATCTTTGATACCAAACTACTACTAAAATCTAAAACTACACTAGTTAAACCTGTCTTTCTTTTTTATGGAAGATAACTTGATGTTGTAGATGATTAATAAACTGCAAATCTTCACTCAAATAATTCGAATGTATTTTCGTAATCCGTTCTTATAAGTTACTCAAACAACAGGTCAAATTGTCAATTTCTTGAACTGTACCGTTTAACTTCATTCGAGCTTAGTCATTGCTAAGCAGGTTAATATTATAAAAAAGCGTCCAAAAGTTTCATTTATAATGAAATAATATTTTTTGCCTATCCTTAATTATGGTGACGCGTCAGCGTCAGCGACCAAACAATACTGTCGGTGGCTAAAAGGCAATAAATCATTTGTGACAACCCTAAGATAACGGAATTAATGCAAAATCACGACGGGTGATTCGGGCGGCCAATTCGGGCATAAAGGCTTGTGACTTGTAGAAATGGAAGAGATTATTTTTATGGTCTACTTGCCTATTCCTTGTCAATAAATATCATTATTACAGATTAGGAGTTCGCTGAACAAAAGGTCTTCTCCAAAATAACTATTTAGTAGTTTTCAGTGTATATTTTAACATGTCGCTTAGTTTCGGTGCGCACTTATGAATATATGTATCAAGAATGCGTTCAGTTATTTGTGGTTAAAGAACTTTATTTCTTAAAGAAATTTACATTTCACTTACAGAGAAAAACAACTTATATATACAAACATTGTTGGTATGAGCATAAAAAATAAAAAAAAATTTAAAAAATAAAAAAAAACACCTTTTTTTTCTTCTTGTCGGTAGTTGAATATTTCTTGACAGATATTGGCACGAGTGTATTGTCCAACTTACACAAGTCTGATTAAAAATTTGTATATTATTGTAATGAAATCATGTGCGGTTAGAATATAACCCATATCATTTGTCCAGTGTGGTGAATCACCAGAGCCGCCTTAGTTTACAGCAGGACACGTGCAGATGAGGATGAGTTTGGCTCCATATCCACCTGTCATACGTGCTTGCACTATTAATTAGGCCCATTATGCCCCAAACATCAAAGAAAATGAGGTGCGATGATATTAAAGAGATGATTACATTGAAATGAAACAAATTCAACGGATTTTATCGCGGTTTAATCACTACACACAAAGGAATTTTATACTGTTTTAAGTTCTCTATGTGTAACTTCGGATAAACATAGAGAATTTAAAACAGTATAAAATTCCTTTGTGTGTAGTGATTAAACCGCGATAAAATCCGTTAAATTTGTTTCATTTCAATGTCTAATATTCGCGTAAACTTAAGAAATAATTAGAGATGATTACAATTGTCAGCAAACTGGATTGTATAAACAAAAAACGAAGACCTTTTCCTTGCAGTGTGATACAAAATAGCCAAAAATTAAACTTTAATATCGCACAAACATCATACAGTAATGCGCGAGAGCACGAGTGATACAAACTGGCGCGACCGGTTGTGGAATCAAATCAGATTCCTCGAAACAACGTTTATTAGGATGTCTGTATCCTTGTAGATGCCTGCACACGATTAAGGAATATTTCGGCGAATGCAATTGTGACTTGCAAATAAGACATGATTTGACGACCTCCGTGGTAACGGTTAACGTACTTGACCGATATTTAGGAGGTTCTGGGTTCGGTCCCCAGTCAGGTGATGATGGAAGATGACCTTTTTCTGATTGACCTGGGTATTGGATGTTTATCTATGTATGTATTTATTATAAAATATCGTATCGTTGAGTTAGTATCCCATAATATAAGTCTCGAACTTTGTTTGGGGCTAACTCAATTTGTGTGATTTGTCCCTATATATTTATTTATCATTATTTATATGTTTTTCAGCCTTACTAATCAGTGATATTTAAGAGTAGAATTGTAGCTACTCAAGTTCTGTGTTACTATGCCTAGTGGAAGATTTACTATCATCCTTTGCAATCCACCCATAGCTAGAAGTTTCTCATTACTAGCACCGTTTTCCATGGTTCTGTGCGAGTCTCATTGATCTTTGTGTTATATTAATAATGTCTACTGTAGCATAAAAGTACACAATACTATAAGTAGCTACTGATTAAATATATATACATATATATATATATAATATTTGATAGCTTTTTGTCTCAATTCTGTTTGTATATTAGTTACTTATTTTGGCTAAGCATTGATAATATTAAAATTGGGGAAAAAAGATACAAAGCTTGTGTGTATTCATAAAAGTTATTGGTTGTTAACCTATTCATAAATTTAGGTGTTAAATACCAATGGAAATCGTTCTACGCGTCCGATGGCGTAATCTATAAGAAAACGTTACAAAAACTTTGAGTTATTTATGATTTATAAAGAGCGATGAAATAACCACTTAGTCTTGTTTTAACAATCTAGTTCTTTCCCAAAAATACATCCATAAGATCCAATACATTGCTCACCCATAAATTTATATCAATATTCGGAACATAAATTGTACTCGGCCAGCCTAAACCAAACAAGCTAATTGAGGATATATCTACAACGCCTACGAGCCATTTTGCATTGATGGCTATCAAATTTTACCAAGCCATGTGTTCATTCAGTTATGAACGGATATGTTCACAATTTTATTTGTATGGACATTCTTGGAGAACACGTCATGAGAACAAATGTCATCGCGTCTGGCGTACTGCCGGGGAATATGAATGAATTTGTAGTCAATGAATAATTTGAGTTCGTTGTTATATCAACTGAAATGTGTTATGCATCTTTGTCATGTAAAAGATGTGTGGAATGCCGAAATAAATCGTATAATTAGTGTTTTTGTTTAAATCTATATAGGATTTAAACAAAACACGACCTTCGTGGTGTAACGGTTAACGTACTTGACCAATACTCAGGAGGTCCCGGGCTCGATCTCCGGTCAGGTCATGATAGAAAATGCCCTATTTTTGATTGGTCTGGGTTTTGGATGATTTTAATAAATACATATATATGTATTTATTATAAAATATGGTATCGTTGAGTTGGTATCCCATAATACAAGTCTCGAACTTAGTTTGGTGCTAACTCAATATGTGTGATTTGTCCCTGTATATTTATATTTATTTATTGTATTCTTTATATAGGATTAATATATATTATTCTGTATTTGGTTAAGGCTGGATTATGTTTTGTTTGATGGTCACATTCTATTGTGAAAGATGTATGCGCAAGACATAGGCTCTGAAGGTGTTGTGATAAAAATCTAGCCCAGTTTTCTTGGTTAACAAAAAATGTTAAGGACAGATGAAATGTTACTTTTAAGGAATGATGATGAAAGATCGAAGATAACAAAGAAAGAGGTGCCTTAAAAAAGGCATCAAATGAAACCGATTTGAATCTTGATGTCATTTAGATATCTCCCAAAGGTTTTATGTTGTGTAGTAGCTGTTTACAGTATAACACACAGTGGCATAATGAAAGTTATTTTTAATGAAAGTTATTTTTTAGTTATTCGGGGGCCCAACTTCTCCGCCCTCCCCAAATGGGGAGGGCGGATGTTTTTTACAGGCCGGCAACGCTTCTGTAACCCCGCGGGTGTTGCAGTTGTCTATGGGCGGCGGTGTTGAATTAACGTCTCGCGACCCGCCTGCTCGTTTGCCTCCCAATGACATAAAAAAAAAATGGACCTTGGCTCATGTTAAATTAATTGTATGACAAATTTATTTTACTTATGGGAAGTGGACGTCCGTTAACTATAAAGAGTAGTTAAGGATCAGCTATATCCGCCATCAATTATAGAAGACAATTATATTATGTTCATGCGGTCAATGAATGAAATACAGTCGACTCCAAAAAGCTTTAGTAGTTTTTATTCGTGATAATTTTTTTCTATTTGGTTGTATTATATCATTGAATAGGTCTTCTGAATAGGTCGAAACGGTCGTCGGCGTTACCGACTAAAATTAACGTGAGTGTAGCCGTGTAAAAACACTAGTTATTTGGTTGTACCTTGGTTTTAGTGGTTTACATTACTTACATACTTAAATTGATAATCTTAAGAATTTATAACAATGTTTCGGTGTTTCGGAAATAATAGCAAGTGGCGTCTATTAAAGCAACTGGACATGAGTCAGTTTGCTCTAAATACCTTAGAATTACCACGGCATGAGCAGGATTTGTACTTCAGACGTTTTGGCAATTACTGGCTTGACAGTTACTAGTCTGCCACCGCTTTATTCTAGTTTTGATCATAAAACAAATGCACATTGTTTAGACTGGATTAGAAATTCGCCTTCGCATTGAAACACTAGTGACCCCCCGCGGTTTATCCCGTATTTCTTCCGTTTACGTGGATATTTCGAGACAGCAAGTTACTAGTATTATAGTCTGTTTCTATAAATGGATCATCATATAACATTGAAAGAATTTTTAAAATTGGATCAGTAGATCCTGTGATTAGTGCGGAACAAACAAACATACTCTTTCGTTTTGTAATAAGTATTAGTATAGATCAGTAGGATTTTCGAGCCCTTTCGCCCTTACCTCGCTATCACTGCCGTTACAATCACATTGTAATTAGTAATAGGAGTTATTTTAGACTATTTTTAACACCCGACGGAAAAAGAAGGGTGTTATAAGTATGACGTGTGTTTTTTATTTTATTTTGTTGGGGATTTTTTTAATTTATTTACTTATTTTCTTATTTAGTTAACACTACCTCTATAGATGTAATTGTTTGAGCAGGTGGATAGGGATATGTTGCTGACTGTACTAAAATTATGGTTGACGTCGATACCAAATACGGTCACTCTATGTCGACTGGCACGGAAAAAAGTGCGGCCCCGGTCAAGGGCACTACAGAATCGCGGACATGTTGTCAAATATTTTATAATGTTTGTTACTTGATTAGGTTATAGTGACAAAACCAGATTTATACTTGTACGCATCTAGTTTTCATTAGTAGTTTTTTTTTCATAAATCATAATTTCCTCCAGCCAATTTAGTAATTATTAAGTGAAAATGAGGTATTCTAGAAAGTTGTTTATGAGATGATGTTTAGTATCATAGATTTTTTAAAATCAGTTGGTATATATGTATGTATTTGTTTTCACTTTTATTATTTACTAGCTAATTCCCGCGACTTCGTCCGATCAATGGATACTATAATATCTTGTCAGCCCCTTGCTCGGTTACAATGAATTATATCCCTCGGGAACCATACACTTTTCCGGGATTAAAAGTAGTACAAATATACAGACCGACAGACAGACAATAAAAATCGTTTTGGCTTCTATAGGTCCTATAAAGAGCTCTATATATTTTATTCTTAAATAACTCCCATGTATAGACATAGCTCAATTAAAATTTTATAATATGTATAGATTACTACAATAGCTTTGTGTGCAGTGATGTTATCAAAGCCAAATTATCTGTTAAGTCTTATTTACAACCGAAAAAGTTCGTTGCCCTTTAAACCCACAGTAAAAATGATTCAATTAACAAAAGCCGCAACATAAGGGTCGGACCACACTGATCGACGGCCTTGCGTATTTTGCCGATTGAAAAGGAGCACACTTGTACGATTTATGCAGAGTCACCGCTTACGGAGCCGTCAGGGGCTGTACAGCTCCGTACACAGCCTCAAGGGGCTGTACAACTCCGTACGACAGCTGCAAACGATCCATCGCGTTCGCCGCATCGATGCGAAAGGATTTCCGTAATTTACGCGTGTTTTTTTTATGTCAGAGCGAGGCAAACGAGCAGGCGGGTAACGCGATGTTAAGTGATCACCGCCGCCCATAGACAACTGCAACACCCGCGGGGTTACAGAAGCGTTGCCGACCTTTAAAATGCCTCCGGCCCCCCAGGGGAGGGCGGAGAAGTTGGGCCTCCGGCTCTTCCACGCATAGCAGCTGATAGCCGCCATTCAGGCGTCCGTCTTCTGTGGGAGTGTGGTGTTTCCAGACGAGCCGGCCCATTCATGCTGCAGGCTAACAAAGCAAGCAGCTGGCTCCACACCACTACAAGTAGTGGCTCCATACCACAAACTATTGTATGGGCAAACCGCCGATCGCCGTCGATCAGTGTGGCCCGACCCTTAATGAATGCGTATTTTAATCAGCTTTTTCTGTGTTTGGTTTCTTCACATATTCCGCCGCTAAGTAACCCAAGGTACATTATTCAGCTGTCGTGAAATACATTATGGTAATCGCATCCACTTCTCTCTCTGAAGCGGTAATGTAAGCATTTATTAACTACTAGCGTATGTTAAAATGAAACAAATTCAACGGATATAATCGCGGTTTAATCACTACACACAAATACATATTCGTGTATACTAGCGTATGCCTAAGACGTCGTCCGCGCGTGAATACTATTGTCTATATCTCGGATTCTAAACAGCGTATCTTTTTATGAACGAGGGAGGCAAATGAGCAGGCGGTTCACGTGATGTTAAGTAATTACCGCCGGCCATAGACACCTGCAACACTCGCGGGGTCACAGAAGCGTTGCTGGCCTTTAAAAAGCCATCCCCAAATGGGGAGGGCGGGAAAGTTGACAAATGACACAAATTGAGTTAGCCCCAAACTAAGCTCGAGACTTGTATCATGGGATGCTAACTCAACGATACTGTATTTTTATAATAAATACATATATAGATATTAAACATCTAAGACCCAGGCTAATCAGAAAAAGGTCATTTTCCATCATGACCAGACCGGGGATCGAACCCGCGACCTCCTAAGTAGAAGTCGTCAAATCAATAGATTCGCAAACAAACATAGATACAGAGGACACAATAAAAAAAAAAGTTTCTTAAAAAACTCCTCATATTTTGTTCTTTATCTTTCATGAACTGACCTAGCCCAATTACAGTTTTATCATATACATACATATGTATAGAAGTAACATTAATACAAAACAAGACAAATCGATTTTGAACTGGTTATAAATGATGCCAATACGAGCCACAGTCGCTTCACGGGACAAATCGCTTTACGCGTGGTGATTTCACAGAGATCGTGAAGATTATGTAGGCTTAGTTTCGATTTTTCGGCCACACATAGCCTATTTACGTTCATATCTTCAGTAGGATCCCGAAATATCTTTGATATAACCACTACAGTAACTCCAAGATTATCTTTAATAAAATATAAATAAATAAATCACTATTTACTCTAAGAAGTGTAATTTAAATGATAAAATTATGGTCAGAACTCAAATTGTTTAGGTGCGTTCCCGACACAGGTGCGCCTAAGGCACAATACAATGTTGCGCCCAAGCTATTACAATTTACAAGCGAATAGCAAGTCGGTGTTCTTAAAGATTAAAATCGCTGGACAAAACAAAGTGGTGTTATTACGGGTGTACCTTGACACCGGGACTGTTATGAAGCTGATTTAGATCTAATCTAGCCAGATTGCTTTTCACGTACAATTGTTTGCTAAAATTGTTGTAAGTAGATCCACTTTTTATGTTAGAAACGACATCGTAAGGTAAATATGTTGTATAGTGGATAAGGACCCCGATTTGATTGGACATCCGGGTCCTTTACCTTTTGTTTTATTGGAGTAATGAATGTCTGTACAATTCATTGGATAGGTAGGAGTAAGTGTGTGTTTAAGATTGGGTTCATATTGAAGTCAGATTATTTCAATGACAATGAATATTATGTATAAGGATAAGGATAAAAGATGAATGAAAAGTGTCTTCAAAATACAAAAGACCTGGAAAAGATCACAATTAAATATACCGAAGAATATTTCTTAAACTTTGGCTTTATACTCGTACATCTTTTATCTGTGCTTTGATAAAAATCACTAATTTATCAATCTTCAATATAAGGTTCTCACATTTATCCGCACTTATAAATTAGACAGTGATATAATGGGTTTTTGTAGTTGGCACCTAAAAAATTTCGCGATGAACAGAAAATCAAAGCCACATCGTAAATCCGGCTGAATAACGCAGCAAGTCTATTTCGGCGTGACCTTGCCAATGAAAAATGCTTTTACAACCTCAGTGCCTCCGCGTACGTGAATCGATATGACAAATTAATAACGCCTCATTGATCCGGGGTCAAGAACGGCCAAGTCTTTAGTGAGCGTTGTTTGAATAAACTTACCCTCACTTTCGTATGTAGGGGGTTGAAAACTTTCAAATCTTTGAACTTGCAAATCTTTTGCGTGCCTAGTTTTATTCATGGTGTGGAGTCCCGCTATGATACAAGTAGATTAAAAGGTTCCGAAGGTGACGAATTTTTACTCGTCATGGAAAGATCTGTTGATCACACCTGTTTAAATAATTCTTTTGATACTAATATTTTGGAAATTTCATTCCCTCGCCAGGAATAATGGAGTAAACAACACGTCAGCGAGACATTGCATTTTAAATGAGGGAGTGACGAATGAGGTTCATCTGAATTTCCAAAACATTGCCAGCTATTAAGATTTGAATAATGGATAAGCTAATCGTTGATTTATACAGCGGTATATATTGATCATCAACAAACCATGATAATACAGTGTCTTGACGGCATGTTTGATGAATTATAGCAAATATGTCATGTACTTAGATGAATTGGGTATGATCATAGTCCAAGGATCTTATCAGCTTATTACTGATACAGTTGCAGTACCTGTCTTATTGACTGTAGTGTCGCATGCACCAAATACCTCCATAGCTTACTAATCACGTGTTTCCTTTTTGGTCACATTAGTATCTTGTTTTTTAAAAACAGTTGACGTGTTCGTGTTAGATCACAAGGCTCATGTCTCTGAACTCCAGACAAAAATAGAAGATGTACATGTATGTAAAAATTTACATATTAATGCTGTTCATAGTTATTATTTTTAGTGAAATCTCATTCTATGATTTGATTATATTTTGCGTAAGTGTCTTACAGTAGCATTTTTCACCATTCGATGCTGCTTGGCATTCTACATAAAAAACGAGATGTATATGGAGGAGTGAGTGAGTGGACTGTAATCGTTGTTGTACTGGAAATGATAAGACTGATCGTGTTACCTTTACGTTTTTAATTAAATGTATAGAAAAACAGACAGATTAACCAAGGCAAATTGTATGACCAATGTCGCAGTAACCGATTTTTCTTTTATAAGTGACAACTTCAACCGAAATAAAAATTTCCAAAAATAAAAAAAAACTATAGAATGCTGCAGACTCACCTCAAGGAGTCTGCAACACTACGACCACCAGTCCTGTATTATATTTTCTATCTGCATCATAATTTTTAACTGATATCATCAGTTATTTAAAAGTTATAAAGATTTTCTCTTCAATTCGCAACATAATATACATTAAACTAAAACCTCCTGACACAATTTAGTCTCAAGTTACCAAAAATCTAGTTTCGGCAGACAAAGAGTTCGGACCTGAAACATGACCTGAACAAACTCTTTTGTCTAGCAACCGCATTTAAAATTCCTCGGTGTCGGTTTTGAAGAGAGAATAAAAAAAACTCAGCATTAAAACGATGTTCTGTCCAGAAAGTTGCCAATGCTAAATCTAGCCGGGTTCAAGGTCGGTCGTGATGCCGGGAGCAATATTATCTCTAGAGATGCTGGGTGGTACAAGGCTCCCTTAATATATTTACGTATTGCATTTACGTCTGGGGTAAAGGTCCTTGCAGACGACAAGGTCGATAAACTTTTTGTTCTAATAAGCATTTTAAAAAATGCCAATGATATAATTTCATGTCATGAACTATCCTAAACGATTAGAAAAATAAGGCATGGGAAATTTGGAGAAAGAAATTGGGTAAATTTAATTAAACTAAAGCTAGGTCTATCATGTCATACATTATCTTGCTTTCCGCATGCACTTCGTTCTAACGAGTATACATTTTGTTCCGTTTTTTGTATACATACGTGTATCTTAGTACGACTATGGTGTAGGTCTACTGTTGGCAGAATTTCCCAAATCTTTTAATTAGTAAGAAACTTAAATTAATCCAGCTGTTCGTCGTAAATTGAGTCATCCCCGCATCTTATCATTAAAACATTAAATGGGTGAAATCATCGTCTTGGCATTTGAGAATATGAACGAAACGCCTGTCAGATGTATTTTATTAGCCCTCTAACTACACTTTTCCAAGAATATGCTTTTCAAGAGTAATTCAAATTTGCATCGAATTTTATTCTATTTGTGTGTCAAATAAAAGATATAAACCATTTTAATTTTGAAACACAAATAGCATAAAAATATATTCTTCTCAAGTTAATGGGCTGACTCAAAACAGACAAAGGTAGATATATATAAATAAAAGTACATGTGTTTGTTTCTACAAGACACGTGAACACAAAACATAATACGCAAAAGCAGCTTATAAACAAGCAATCAGAAGGGAGATAAACATTGTCAGCCCATCAAGAAGTTGACAATGATCACACCGCAGTCAGAGGCACGTGTTTGAGTTCAAGGGCGGGCCTTAGGTCGTTCTCCTCGCTTTTTGCGTTGTTAGCGTAACCAACCTCTCAGACGTGTGTATTGATGACTAGATGTAGGAAATGGTCAGCGGCCCACCCGAAACTGGACCTCGTAATTTTCTGAATTTCACTTCAAACACTGAAGAAAAAGTAAGAAGGTTTACTCTTAGGGGCACCGTTATAAGGTCTGTGTAAGAAAATTCAATAAGGAATTCCTTAGGCCTCATTAGCTAGGCAAGATTTAGGTGAGATTTGAAGCGCCGTGTTTTTTTTTTAATAGATAGAATTTTTTAGGGTTCCATACCCGAAGGGTAAAACGGGAACTCTATTACTAAGGCCCCGCTGTCTGTCTGTCTGTCACCAGGCTGTATCTCATGATACGTGATAGCTAAAGAGTTGAAATTTTCACAGAAGATGTATTTTAACAACGCTACAACAACGAATATTAAAAATAAAAATTTAAGGGGCTCCCATACAACAAACCTGATTTTTTTTGCTCAATATTGATGACGATAATAGACGCTTGTATTTTTTACAGAATATTTATTTATATAGTAAAATTAAAAATAAATAATTAAATTAAAATAAAATAAAAAATTAAGAGCGGCTCTCATACAACAAATGTGATTGTTTTGCTTTATTTTGCTCTATATTGATAACAGCAATAAGTAGATGCTTGAAATATTCATGGAATATGTATTTATATATTAACTGTAAATATTAATAATTAATTAAATATTTAAGAGGTCTTCAATACGACAAACGTGATTATTTTGTAGTTTTTCATAGATAATGGTACGGAACCCTTCGTGCGCGAGTCCGACTCGCATTGGGCGGTTTTTTTTAATGTATTTGAAGGTATAATTTCTAAATGAAGATTTTGATTTGATTTATGTATAACCATCTAATTGAGAGACATTTTCTTGGCATGATCCGACAAATTTATACTTACCCTAATAAAATTTTGCTTAAGCGAAATAATTCTCTTAAATATTTTGGGAATTGAAAGTGCTTTATTCGCTATTAGCATTTTAATGCGTAATACAAAAATGTCTGGACGACCAAGCACAGTTACACACTGCGGACGCGTCGACACGCACCAATTGTCATGTAAAATAAATAAATTATTACACGCTCGTTGCTTTCGCACCTTCTGTGGTTCACACGCCTGTCTGCTCTATGACAATGTCGTTCATTTGATATGTTTAACTAGCTTATGCCCGCGACGTCGTCCGCGCGTAAATACTATTGACAATGGCAATATTTGGTACCAAGAGGCTCATATATAGGTACACATACATTTTTGGTGACACATTTTGTATGTGGGCGTGTGACTCACACATCGCCAAATCGCGCAAGGTCGCGGGGAGACCTACGCCACAGTAACGTGAACTCGTCCAGAATATTAACATTGAGCATTCCACTAAATTCATTTTTGGTACTAGTCTTAAAGCAAAAAAAAAAAACAATCAAAATCTTTATTCAGAAACTAGACCTATAAATGTCTTTTTTCACGTCCTTATTTTAATACTAGCCGACCCGCGCCCACTTCGTTGGGCATTAAAATATAGCATTTATAGTCACGTGATATTAAATGATCACCGCCGCTCATAGACAACTGCAACACCCGCGGGGTCACAAAAGCATTACCAGCCTATTATATTTATTATGGAATAGGAAATAGTGGATTACAAACCATAACCACTATTTGGTCTGTAGTATTTGAGTAATAGTAGGGATTTATACATATTCTTTTAAATTATGTTCTGAACGAATGGTTTGTGGGGAAAATATATGGAGTTGTCATACTTGCCATATTGTGCTATGGCAGAGCAATCAACATTTTATTGTACTCTCAAAATAGAGGCACTTCCACTATTTATAGGCTACATGAGGCCTCTGGGGTCCGGTTTCTGAGTGGGGTCTGTACTTGTTGTTGAAGAATTGCTTCTGTACGAATTTTAATTAGCATCAAGGAAACATTTTAGACATTTTCCTCTTCATTCGTCGCAATCTTAATATTAACACTTAAGGAAAACATTGTCACATTAAAAATAATAGTACTAGTTTTGCTCGCGGCTTGACTCGCGTGGAATTCGCGTGGAATTCTGTAGCCATGTTATTCTGATGTCAATCCTATATTGTAAAATTTCATCCAAATCCATCCAATAGTTTTTTCTTGAAAGAGTAACAAACGTACATACCTCACAAACTTTCATAATATTTGTAATTTTAGTATGATTTTTTAGAATTATAGATTGTATACTATTACCCTTTTAAAGTACTCGTAAGAGGCTATACAATTATTGATAAAAAAATATTACGACCACAAAAATAAATCGACTTGAACATGTACACATGTTTAAATATTCGAAAGGTTATCTGTACACAGATTGTATTGTACATTATAAAGTCAAACGGAAATCTTCCAATCCTCATTGAGAATCGAACCCGTGACCTCGCTTCCGCCAGCGTTTGTCGGCCGCTTATCGACCTATGCGCCCAGGAAAGGGTTATCAACCTTCCTCTGTTATATTCAAAGCTCTCACATTATTTTAGAAATTAAACCCTTGAATACACTTGGAATCAAAACACATTCATTTGACGGCCTTGTTGCTGCAGTCTTCGCCTCTCAATCAAGAGGTCTCAGATTCGAATCCCGTTCATTTCATGATGGAAAATTGTATTTTTCTCATTGACCTGGGTCTTGGTTGTTTACCTATATATGTATTTATTACAAAATATAGTTAGTATCCCATAATACATGTTTCGAACTTCGTTTTGGGCTAACTCAATGTGTGTAATTAGCCTCTATGTATTTATTTTAAAGATTTTTATGATATGTAAAAGATTTTGCTATTTAATATAATTTAAGAATGTTGTTTCTGTCTTCAGTCGCCCTTAAGGTTTTTTTGTTCGACCAATGAATGATGAGAGAAGAAGTGTCCGGGAAATATTTATTAAGTGTACTACTCGGAATCGTGTAATAAATAATGGCAAGGCATTGTGTTGCCAGGTATGAGATATTTTGCTTTGTGTATTTAATTTTAGACTTTAGGCTCTATATTTTTTTAGCTCGAACGCTTAAGTCTTTTCATTCAAATAAATCATTAAAATATTGAGTCATAGAATGTAATTCAGTAATTTACATTAATTGTAGTCACAAAACCCTGTATTGCTTGTAAAATTACAGTTAATTCTGTAAATAAATTAATGTTATCAATCTGAGGACAAATTGCATATAGTTAATGATAATATGTATGACGTTAAATGCATTCGTAATAAACGGAATGACATTTATTGCAAGCGCGTCACTTGCATTCTGCAATATATAGGCTATATTTTCTTAATTCTATTGAGATTTATGTAATTTCTATGTATACTATTCTTTTCTGAATTTTTTTTTGTTGAGATGTTAAGTGATCACCGCCGCCCATAGACAACTGCAACACCCGCGGGGTCACAGAAGCGTTGCCGGCCTGTAAAAAACCTCCGCCCTCCTCGTTTGGGGAGGGCGGAGAAGTTGGGTCCCTGGCTCTCCCACTCACGGCTGATAACCGTCATTCAGGCGTCGGTCTCCTGTGGGAGTGTGGTACTTCCCCGGACGAGCCGCCCTTTTCATATTGCAAGCTAAAAAAGCATGCAGCAGGCTCATACCACTACGAAAAAAAGGTATTTTTTCTTATAGGCGTCGGGCTAGCAACCTGTCGCTATATCTGAATCTCCATTCCGCCAATAAGCCCACCATTTACAGAGGGTGTCTCATAAATAATGTCGGTTTTCAGTATCAACTTTAGTTATTTATTAATTGTATAAAAAGTAATTATTAACATTCAAAGTATAGGCCAGTGTATTCTACTGTCTTAATCCAACGATCAGCAAGTTCTTTCAGTCCCTTATAAAACCATTCCTTTGGTTTAGAGTTAAAGAAATCTCTTACAGCATTTTC